>PISX010005095.1:0-112201 GCA_004024625.1 Mellivora capensis | reverse complement strand
CTGCCCTAACTGCGACTGCTGCTTAGCGGGCCATCCCAAAACCTAAGGGTGTCAGACACCCCGTTCTCGGTGCTACTGACGCTGTGAGTCAAGGATGCTGCAGAGCACGGCGGGGATGACCGTCTCTGCTCTCTGCCGTCGGGGCCGCAGCGGGAGAGACCCCCAGGCAGCACCGGGAGCTGTCCGCTGTTGCTTCTCTTACTGAAAACTCCCCTGCTGGAAACGTCCCACGCAGTCTGGTACCTAGACTGGGTATACTAGAAAGTTCCCCTCAGTGGGGGCTGTTGACAAGGGCACGTAGACATGGACTCCCGTGGGGTCTGGCCTTCCCGTAGCATCGTGGCCTCAGGGTTCCAGAAGCCAGTGTCCCAGCGAATGGAGTGGAAACAGCGTCACCCCTCATTATCCAGCCACTCCTGGTGCTCTGTAGTTTGAAAAAAAGAGTCACCACCCACTCAAATGGAAGAGAAGGGGGCAAAGACCCCGGGTCTCCATGGAGGGAGTGTTTGCAGCAATATTTAACAAGCCCCCACAAGACTCTTGGGCAGAAGGAGGGAGACAGGGACCAGGAAGCCCCGAGGGGAAAGCTGCCCTCGCTTTGGCTTGGGGCCAGAGCTGCAGAGAACACTCTGCTATTAATGAGCTTTGCCCTGCTCTACTGGAAACTAAATGCCCTACTTTATTCCTTCCAGAGACATGCGGGATCCTTCATCATGCCGGGCCTCAGTTTCCCCATCTGTAAAATGAAGAGGATGAAATGGATGATCTTTAAAGTCTATTTTGATTAAAAAAAAAAACAAAACCCTGAGATGCTGTCATGACTCCACCCCTGTGATCCGCCCCATGAAAATCTCTGCCTAATTTTTCCTCAAAACCGGCTCACTAGGAGAAGCGGCCTGGGGCCCACCAATTACTGCCTCCGTCTCTCTGGGATTCCTTACGGTGCCACGTACCCCAGTGATCACCTTCTGGAGCTCCTCCCGTTCCCACAGCCTCTCTCAATTCAATCACAGAGAGACTCCCCATCTGTGTGTCCCCCTGGGCCTTTCTGAGGTTCTCTAGCTGAAGGACTCCCCATTCTCTGGTCTTCTGGGACCAGCCCTCTGGTCCTTCTGGGACCTGGAAATGTCTCAAAGAGCTTTGGTGACAAAGAGGGGAGGGATGTAGAGGCACACATCCCAACCCCCCGGGGCAGGTGAGCTACCTGGTATCAGAAAGGACCATCACCAGGACCCCCCACCCCCCCACCTGCCAGCTCCTCCCAGAGCTCCCGGCTGGTGCTGACCACGGAGGTGCCCACCTGGAGAAGTGGAAGGCTTTGGTTAAAAAGACCCTGGGGAAATACATTTTCTTTCATACATAGGTGACCTATAAAATGCATAACACAGCATACCATATTTTATTATGTGATTTGAACATTGTACTTTGTAGGTTTGTGTCGTACACTCAAACACAAGCTTCTGAGTCCCAGTTCTGGCTCACCTTTTCCTGAGAAGAAGATTCCAGAAAGTTGCTCACTTAGGCATGTTCTCCCCCAGGAGCAGCACTGCTTGGAAGCACTCACTGTCTGCTTCACTAACCAGTCAGTACAAAATTCCCTTATCCAGCAGGAGTCCTGTCACACACGGGCCACGTCCCCCCCTCCCCAGAGGAAGGTGGGAGGGAGGTGGGAGGGCCAAGCACCGTGACTTACGCAACTTCCCCTTCCGTGACCTCCCCTTCGCCCCCATGAGCATCATATTTATAAAAGGAGAGGGACAAATGCGTATTGGGTGATGCTGTGGCATCTCTGTCCCCAGTGACCTGCGAGCCTCGTCACTCTACTCCTCCTCTCCTTCCTTGCGGCTTCCCCAGCCCCGCCTCCCGCTCTCCGGGTCTCAGGATGCAGACGTTGGTCCCATGGCTCCTAGGACCTGGGCTCTCAGCAGCCTCTCGAGGAGGGGAGGAAGCCTGTTTCTGTCCCCTCCACCCCGCAGCAGCCCTCACCCTGTCTGGGGCTCCCTCCGCTCGGCCGGCCGCTCCTGTTTACACGGGATAACACAGCCAAACGGTTTTTGGCACAATCCCAACACAATCACCATAATTCCTCCAGCTCCCAGTATGGATCAGCGGTGCTTGATTAAACATATCCGTTTAAAGTAAAAGCCTCATTAATATCCACGGTTGTAAGCCCATTTCACTTGGATAACTGCTGGCCTTATTACTTGATTTATTCCTCTGCCTAGCGGCCGTCCTCTGTCTCCTCTCCACTTAATTTAGCGTCCAAACTAGGCGCGCTGTCTCGTCGGGGGTCCAGTCCCGAGGAGCACCGGATGTGGGGGACCCCACCCTCATTTTTGCCATCTTTCCGCTGTCCCTCCTTTCTCTCCCTGGCGGAGGATATGCAGGATGCTTTAACCCCAGAAAAGAGAAGGAAAACAAAACCAGGCACAACAGAGCAAACAGAGGCGTGTTTCCTACACGGGGCCGTGAGGGAAATGGTCCTCAGCGCATGGAAGTCAAGTCAAGTATCTGGTGGTCCCGGCTTCTCCCAGGGGTCTGCACTGACACCTCACAGGATTGTCGGGACAGTCTTCCCACAGACAGATGGGGAGGTGGAGGAGGATGGTGCCTCTCTAGTCCCATCCGTGCTGTTGAAAATCTCTGCAAGGTCACAGCTCACACCTGTCCTCTCGGCTGGAGTGCAGGGTTCTGTCCATCTCCCCCGGAGGTCTCGCCATATTGGACTTCTTTGGAGAAAAGCCCGGTGTGAGGCACTCTCCTGCTTGACCTTCTCCACATAATCCCGGGTTCCACAGCTTTCCAGATAAGAACACAATGGGGAGAAACCACTCCCAAGCTGCCCCACCTTGCTAGTCCCTAGACCAGTGACTCTCAAAACCATGGGGTGGTGGAGACAGAGTGCTGTCTCCTGCTAGAAGGGTCTGATCCCCCTCCCCTGAAGCTTTCTCCCTCCCCTCCAATCTCTTTAGGAAATGACTGCAGAGGGGGCCCCATCCCAGGGAGAAGCAGATGTGTCGAGGGTGTTTGGGTAGGTTCTGCAGGTGGGGAGAGGGGGCGTGTGCTGGGGAGGCCTGTCTTCCCCCTTCCCCTGTACTCTCTGAGATGTCTTGAGGGACATGTGGAGGGAAGGAATGTCCATGCATCTCAAGTCTTCCAATGCAGATGTTGAAGTGGGCACTAAAAGTCAACTTCCTAATTGACTTGGGTGTCTCTCCTCCATATCTTGGAACCATGAAAAGTTGATGTGGCTTGGAACCGAGGACAGGAAGCAAATTAAGGTGCCTGCAAAGACTTGCAGGGATGACCAATGGCTTTCAGTGGGTGATAGGAGCCACTGAGGGTTCAATGATTATCAGTCATTGGTAAGATTTGGGGATGATTTCATGGGATGAAAGGAATTAGAGTTGATTTGAGATTGCTGAAGATCAATTCACATGACCTTGCTTGTCTTTGGAACACATCATGAGTGGGAGGGAAGGAACGGAGGGGCTATGCGTACCGTAGTCCCCACCCCGTGCCACGGACACTGTCCCTCCAGAAGCACCCAGGATGGGCGGGGCTAATGAGGATGCATCATTGTAGAACTTTCTTTCCTCGCACAATTTTTTTGCTGTTTCATCAAAATCTAAGTGCATCTGTTGAAAATTTTGTCACGCATGGGGACTCCATCTGTCAAGTATGACAGGACGGGAGAAAAGATAGTGAGATGGGGGTGGTCCCAGTATTTCCTGAAAGCTGCCATCTGACCTGCAGTGGGGGAGAGGGGCTAGCCTTGGAAATGGGGGGAGAGAGAGGTGGTGGCGTGCTGTCCATCCTCATTGCACAAACAGGAGGAAAACCAAAACAGAAAGAAGGCCCCTTCATCAAATCACAGAATTGCCTCAGGAAAACACTGACAAGCTGCCCATGTTGGTTTCCAGCAGTGTGGTGGAAGGGTCACTGTGTCTGGGGGGAAATGAGTTAGGGATGCTGAGACAGCACCATGCTCTGCCAGAGATGGTCCTGTGTATTTTCCACGGGGATGAGAGGAGGTCGCTTAACTCTAAACTGAGTCTTACTGACGTTTCACAAAAGATTTAGGTCCGTGGTCCATGCTGCTAAACGAAGCTGGATGCTGATGGACGTTACGGGACAGGTAAATCCCCGAAGCAACTCTCGTTGCCCGCGTAACTGCATGGCTCCAAAGCCACAAGGCGATTTCAGATTGTTTTCTTACTATCACCATGAGATGTCTTTCATTTGGCAAACACAAGCTTCATTTTTATGAAGTTTTTATTTGAAAAAAATGTATTTAAATTTAACATGGAGTGTAATATCAGTTTTGGGTGTACAAGATAGTGATTCTACCCTTCCATGCGTCCCCCAGTGCTCACGACGTTAGGCACCTCCTTCATTCCATCACCTATTCCCCCCTCCCTGCATGACCGCCAGTTTGTTCTCTAGAGTTAAGAGTCTAGACAAACGTGGACTTTAAATGGACTACGCCCAAGAAGCCACGCTAAGATTTAGCCAAATGCCAAGAGCACTTGAGATTTTATCCCACAGGAATTAGGACCCCTATGGGCTGGCAGCAAATCTGTGCACCATCGGATTACCCTCTGCCTACAACCTTTCCAACCCTTGGCCTTGGCAGTGACTATCGGCATATCTCATCTGTTCCAAAACTTGCCATTGGTCCTGGACAGGGCTCCCTGGCCTGACCTCCATCCCGTAACCAGCAGGAGTTCTCCATTGATGACCCAGCCTTGTCCAGCATCATTGCTGCTATGGCGACAGTCACTCCTGAATACATTAGGAGACAAATAGCCACTTTCAAGCAGGTCCTGGCAAGGCATAGCAGCACTGGCTTGCAAACTTCTCTAGTTTTCCCCCAAGACTTTTCTTTCCCCCAAGACTTAAATTAGGAACCAAGATGTAACTGCTAAGAACACGATTTCCCTAGCAACCAGAGAAATGCTCTTCCCTCCTGTGGGGAGGCTAAAAATAACATTGCATGTACCACTGTAACCAGTGGGGATCTCCAAATCTTCTCCTTGACATCTCCCTGGTCATAGCAGGTGCCTATAACTCCCTGTGTCACCCATCATCAAGGTGACCTTTCTAAGGCACAAATATCATTCCTGCATAGAACCATTCAGGCTTCCCTTTTGCCAAGAGAGGGGGAAATGTCATAGTTAGCTTGACCTTGTGAGCACGGTCAGGGCTCCCTTCCCACCCCTTTCCAGCGCAGCACTGATGTTCTAGGGATCAGCAGTTGCCCAGGATTCTCTGATCAGACCATGTGTCTGCCTGCCTGGCTGCCTGCCCTCTCGCCTTCTCTCCTTCCTCCCTTCTTCCCTCCTCCTCCCTCCCTCCCTTTTGACATAATTAACATACAATAATATTTTAAAAATCTGAAGGGATCAGCACAATGAGTTTTGACAATTATTTCTGCAGGGCAAGATACTGAACATTCCCAGTGTTCTAGAAAGTTTTCCCATGTCCCTTTCCAGTCAACCCACTGAACTTCATAAATGGAATCATATAGAAAATACTATTTTGTGCATTCCGTTGTGTAAATATGCCACAATTTTTTTATTAGCTTCAGAGGTACAACTTAGTGATTCATCAGTTGGTGTACAACAGCTGTGCTCATTACATCATGTGTCCTCCTTAGTGCCCATCACCGTTACCCCATCCCCCCACCTATCCCCCTCAAGCAACCCTTGGTTTGTTTCCTAGAGTTCAGCATCTCTTACGGTTTGCCTCCTTCTCTGTCTTCATCTTATTTTATTTTTCCTTCCCTTCCTCTATGTTCATCTGTTTTGTTTCTTAAAGTCCACATAGGAGAGAAATCATATGGTATTTGTCTTTCCCTGACTGACTCATTTCACTTAGTTCCATCCACAGCATTGCCAATGGCAAGATTTCATTCTTTTTGATGGCTGAGTAATATTCCATTGTGTGTGTGTGTGTGTGTGTGTGTGTGTGTGTGTGTGTGTATACACCCATCTTCTTCATCCAAAAAACATAGAAAGCTTCACAAATTTGCATGTCATCCTTGCGTAGGGACTGTGCTAATCATCCCTGTGTCGCTCCAATCACAGCATAAGTGTTGCCAAAGTGGGCACCATATCATAACTTTAAAATCTACTTTTCTGTCGATGGACATTTGAGCTGCTTTCAGTTTGAGATTGTAATGAATAGGGCTCTTATGGATATTTTTATACTAGTCTTTTTGTGGATGATCGTTTATTTCTCTTGGCCAAATGCCTAGAAGTGGAGCTGCTGCGCCACACGGTTGCTGCACGCTTAGCTTTCCCAGAAAACCAGATGGTTCTCCAAACTGGTTGTACCTTTTGACTCTTCCATCACCGGGCATGAGAGTCTAATTGCCCTATATTCCTACTAACATTTGGTATTTCACTGTTTTGTTTTGTTTTTAATTTTACCATCCTGGGTGGGAGTGTAATAGTATCTCATTGTGGTTTTAATTTGCATTTTTCTAACAATTAATGATGTTATTGTATTTTCAAGTACTTACTAGCCACTTGCATATTGCCTTTTGTGGCATGCCTGTCAAAATCTTTTGTCCATTTAAAAAAAATTGAATGTTTGTCTTATTAATTTATTAATAATATATTCTGAATATAAGCATTTATCAGATATATTGTTCTACAAATAGTTTACCCCTGTCTATGGTTTGTCTGCTCATTTTTTTTAAAGATTTTATTTATATATTTGACAGAGAGATAGAGAGATCACAAGTAGGCAGAGAGGCGGGCAGAGAGAGAGGAAGGGAAGCAGGCTCCCTGCTGAGCAGAGAGCCCGACGCAGGGCTCAATATCAGGACCCTGAGATCATGGCCTGAGCCAAAGGCAGAGGCTTAACCCGCGGAGCCACCCAGGTGCCTCTGTCTGCTCATCTTCTTAATGGTAGCTTTGACGGGTAGAAATTTTTAATTGTGATGAAGTCTAATTTGTTGGTTATTTTTTTGTTATGATTTGTCCTTTTTGCGTCTTCTCTCAACAATCTATATCTAATAAAGATTGCAAAGAATTTTTCTTTTATGTTCTTCTAGAAGCTTTATGGTTCTGTTTTTTTTTTTTCATGTAGACTTGATTCATCTCAAGTTATTTTTTTATTTGTGCCGTGAGACAGGAGTTGACTTTACTTTTTTCCCCATAAGAATAGTCAGTATTTTCAGCACTATTTCTTGAAAGAATTTCCCATCACCATTGAATTATTTTGGGAACCTTGTCTAAAATACGTCGACTGTAAAAGTAGGTCTATTCCTGGACTCCCTTCCTCCCATTGACCTGTGTGTTCTTCCCTACACAATAGCACATGGACTTGACGATTGTGTTTATATCAAGTCTTGAAATGATGTAGTGTAAGTCTTTCAACCTCTTCTACTTCAAGATAATGTTGGCCCTTCTAGGTCCTCTGAATTTTCATAAAAATTTTAGAATTAAACTTACTATTTCTTCTCCCAAAACCTGCTGTAATTTTGGTAGGCTTTCCATTGGAACTATAGATCAATTTAGAGCAAATGAACATTTTATTTTAAGGCATTAATCCTTCTAATCCATGAATATGGTCTATCTCTCCACTTCTTTATATCTTCTTTAATTCCTCTCAAAAATGTTTACAGTTTCCAGGGTAAGGTTCTTGCACATCTTTCATTAAATTCATGCCTAGGTATTTGAATTTTAATGTCATTGTAAAGAGTATTGTTTTATTTTTCAATAAAATAAAATCATTTATTACTTCACCTGTGTGCTTTGGCATGTACAGTTCTAGACATAGGGCATGCCTTTCTCCTGCTACCCTCTCCTCCCAACCATTACCCTCTGTAGGAAGTCCCTCTGTTTTCCTGGCTTGAATTAGTAATCTCATTCCTGTATTATAATAAAGGTCTGTGGGGGTTCATGATACTGCAAAGATCCTACCATATTTAACTATGTGTTTATTGTCTGTCTCCTAACTAGACCCTGAGCCCTTTGAGAGGAGCCAGATGCGTTTTTAGTCTCTGTTCACAATATTGAGTGAAGCAGTCAGCATATAGACTCACAAGTCAAACAAGGACATCTTAAAGTTGTAAAAAATCTCAGATGTCATCATGTTCAATTCTCTGCATGAAACTCTGCTGTATCTTTGCATGTCCAGAATGCAGCCACCTGTCTAGTTTGGGTTATGGCCAGATATGATGCCCTTTATGCTGTTCTTTGCATCCTTTAACAGTAGACTCATGGGGGCACCTGGTGGCTCGGTCCGTTAAGCATCTGCCTTCAGGTCAAGTCATGATTGAGACCCGAATCGGGCTCCCTGCTTCTCCCTCTCCCTCTGCCTGCTGCTCTATATGTGCTCTCTCTGTATATCTCTGCCAAATAAATAAATAAAAATCTTAAAAAAAAAAAAAAAAGACTCATGGAAGATCCTGCCATTAGAACTGAAGAACATTCCAGAATCTACTTGAGTAGTAAAGATCTAGTGCCAAATCTGCCTGGGTAATATTTCCTCGTCTTTGTTGTTTGGTTCTAGGCGCAGTTAAAACATTCTCATTCCTTACCTATTAAGCATGTCCAACTGATACCACTTTACAGTTTAGAAAGTTTTATATTTACATTTCCCCAATTAGTTTGAAATATTTACATGGCTTTTGGTATTCATGCCAATTCCAGGCAGTATTCCCCACTCTTATAACCCTTCCTACAGGGGAGCCCCTCCCACATGGCCACACGATGGTTCGGTATTATTTATCATGGAAGGCATCTTATGGCCCCTTCAGATTTTAAGAATCAAAAATATAAGGGAACCAGGGGCACCTGGTGGCTCAATCAGTTAACTGGCTGCATTTGGCTCAGGTCATGATCCCTGGTTCTGGGATCAAGCCCTGTGTTGGGTTCCCTACTTAACGGGGCATCTGCTCCTTCCTCTCCCGCTGTTCCCCGTTCCCACTTGTGTGTGCTCTCCCTCTCTCTCTCAAATAAATACATAATATATTTAGAAAAAAAAATACAGGGCACCTGGGTGGCTCAGTCAGTTAAGCAACCAGCTCTTGATTTTGGCTTGTTTTGATCTCAGGGTTGTGAATTCAAGACCCGCATTAAAAAATATATACACAAGACATCTCATTTTCAAAAAGGCATTCTAGTCAATGCTGGTAAACAAATAGAAAACACCAGTCACTGGGGGAGGGGTCACCTGAATGCTGAATTGTCCATCAGATATTTCTTTTTCTTCTGGGTATCAGATAAGGGTTCCTCCAGTACGAAATCCATCTTGCACATTCATGCATTCATTTCCTGCACCCCCGGGGGGTGTCAGTTGTCCCAGGCACTCACTGAATACATCAGTCATTCAGTGTATCACTTGACAAATTTTCTAAGAAAGCACTCGACACAAAGCCACCATTGTGGACACTAAATTCCTGTAGGAAGAAAGAGCACACGCTAGAAAGCACAAAGATTGGGAGAACCCTGTTTCTGCATGGCCCCTTCAAATGCGCAGAGAAACACATCCCCACGTGGGCAGGACAAGTGCTTGCCAGAGCTGCCCTTCAGAGCTGCCCTTCAGCCACTCACCTGGAATCCAAAGTGTCCATCAGCCACGCAGTCGGGGAGCAAGTCCTCTGCCAAGCCAAATTAGTGGTGTAGTGTGGCCTGAGATGCCCTCTCTCTGCATGGGGAAGCAAGCAGCTCTGTCCCACTGACATCCACATCTCATCCACATCTCATGCTCCCTTAAAAAAATACTTTATTGCTGAAAAATGCTAACCACCATCTGAGCTTTCTGGGAGTCGTAATCTTTTTGCTGGTGGAGGGTCTTGCATCAATGTTGATGGGCTGACAGATCAGGGTGGTGGCTGCTGAGGGTTGGAGTGGCTGAGGCCATTTCTTAAAATAAGACAACAATGAGGTTTGCTGCATTTCTTGACTCTTCCTTTCATGAACCGCTTCTCTGTAGCACGCAGGGCTGTTTGATAGCATTTTACCCACAGTAGAACTTCATTCAAAATGGAAGTCATTCCTCTCAAACCCTCCTGCTGGTATATTAACCAAGTTTATACAATATTCCAAATCCTTTGCTGTCGTTTCAATAATCTTCATAGCGTCTTCACCAGTAGTTTCCGTCTCATGAGGCCATTTTCTTTGCTCATCCATAAGAACCAACCCCTCATCCTTTAAAGTATAATCATGAGATTGCAGCCATTCAGCCACATCATCTGACTCCATGTCTAATTCCAGTTCTCTTGCTGCTTCCACCACATCTGCAGTGACCACCTCCACAGTCCTCCCTGAGGGTTGGGATCAACTTCTTCCAAACTCCTGTTAATGTTGATGTTTTCACCTCCTCCCATGAGTCGTAAATGTTCTTAATGGCATCTAGAATGGTGAATCCTTTCCAGAAGGTTTTCAATTTACTTGGCTTAGATCCATCAGAGGAATCACAGGCATGAAAACCACATCAATCTCATTGTGCTTCTCCATCAGAGCTCTTGGGTGACCAGGTGCGTTGTTCATGAGAAGTCATATTTTGAAAGCAATCTTTTTTTCTGAGCAGTAGGTCTCAAAAGTGGGCTTAAAATATTCAGTAAACCATGTTGTAAAGAGATGTATAGACTTCGTTGTTCCATTTGTAGAGCACAAGCAGAGTAGATTGAGCACAATTCCTAAGGACCTTGGGATTTTCAGAATGGTAAATGAGCACTGGTTTCAACTTCAAGCCATCAGCTATGTTAGCTCCCAACAAGAGAGTCAGGGTATCCTTTGAAGCTTTGAAGCCAAGCATTGACTTTTCCTCTCTAGCTATGGAAGTCTTCGATGGCATCTTCTTCCAAGGTAAGGCTGTTTCATCTACATTGGAAATCTGTTGTTGGGTGTGGCCTCCTTCCTGAATGCTCTCAGCTCAATCTTGTGGAGAACTTGCTACAGCTTGTTCCTCGGTCCATGCTGCTTCACCTCCTACTTTTCTGTTGTGAAGGTGGCGTCTCTCCTTAAGCCTCATGAATCCGCCTCTGCTAGCTTCAAACTTGTCTTCTGCAATTTCCTCACTGCTCTCAGCCTTCCTACAATTGAAGAGAGTCAGGGCCTTGCTCTGGATGAGGCTTTGGTTTAAGGGAATGCTGTGGTTGGTTTGATCTTCTAACCACTAGAACTTTCTTCAAATCAGCAATAAGGCTGTTTCGCCTTCTTATTACTCATGTGTTCCCTAGAGTCACATTTTGAATTTCCTTTAAGAACTTTCCCTTTGCATTGACAGCTTGACTAACAGTTTGGTTCAAGAGGCTTAGCTTCCAGCGTAGCCTGACTTCAGACATGGATTCCTCACTAAGATCAATCGTTTCCAGCTTTTGATTTAAAGTGAGGGATACACAACTCTTCCTTTTACTTGAACACTTAGAGGCCATTGCAGGGGTGTTAACTGACCTGATGTCAGTGTTGTGTTTCAGAGGGAGAGAAGGGGAACAGTCAGCTGGTGGAGCAGTCAGAACATACATGCCATTTATCAATTAAGTCCGCCATCTTACAGGGGCTTGGTTCGAGGTAGGTCTGTACATAGCCTTTTCAAGATGACTTCTCTCAGTTAGTAATAGGCATTTAGGTTTCCTCTGTGTCTTTTCATGGCTCCATAGCCTATTTCTTTGTATCTTTGAATAATACACCGTTGTCTAGATATGACATGGTTTGTATGTTCATCTTATAGGACATCTCTTGGTGACTTCCAGTTTTTAGTGATTACAAATAAAGATGCTAGAAAACATTCACATACAGTTTTTTATTTGGACATAAGTTGCTGACTCATTTGGATAAATTGGCAGTGAAATTGTCAGATTGTATGATAAAAGTATGTTTAACTTTGTAAGAAACTACCAAACTGTCTCCCCAAGTAGCTATACCCAATTTTTAAAAAAGATTTTATTTATTTATTTATTGGGAGCCTGATGCGGGGCTCGATCCCAGGATTCTGGGATCATGATCTGAGCTGAAGGCAGACGCTTAATGACTGAGCCATCCAGGCACCCCAGCTGTACCCAATTTTGCATCACCACCAGCAATGAATGAGAGTTCCTCATTCGCACTGGAATTTGATACATTGGTTTTCTGGGTTTTTAGCTATTCTACTAGGTATATCTTCTACTAGGTGTTTCATTGTTTGAATTTGTGGTACCCTAACAACAAATGATGTTGAGAATCTTTCCATATGCTCTTTTGCTATCTGTATATCTTCGGTGATGTGTCTGTTCAGATCTTTTTTTCTTTCATAATTGAGATTTTATTGGTTGTTCTGAGGATCAATACACAGATATTATAAATAATTTGTACAGAATTTTTTTTAAGATTTTTTATTGACTTATTTGACAGAGATCACAAGTAGACAGAGAGGCAGGCAGAGGGAGAGGGGGAAGCAGGCTCCCTGCTGAGCAGAGAGCCCGATGTGGGGCTCAATCCCAGGACCCTGAGATCATGACATGAGCTGAAGGCAGAGGCTTAACCCACTGAGCCACCCAGGCACCCTATTTGTACATAATTCTTAATGCATGTACCAAAAATATAAGAAGCCATGTCATTTTTTTCCTAAACAACTACTCTAAAGACATTCCTGCTTAACATTTTCAGGCAAGTTTTTCCTAATAAGATACTAGGTAACAGTTTCTTTAGAGGTTGATAAGCTGTACATTGTAAGTCTTAGTAATTCACGTTTCACTACCATTTATCCTACATGCTCCAAATTTCAATCTTTCACAGAACAGTGACAAAGTTATTATAAAAACCAGACTTCCATGACAAAAAGTCTTTTTTTAAAAGATTTTATTTACTTATTTGACAGAGAGAGACACAGCGAGAGAGGGAACACAGCACAGGGAGTGGGAGAGGGAGAAGCAGGCTTCCCACGGAGCAGGGAGCCTGATGCGGGGTTAGATCCCAGGACCCTGGGATCATGACCTGAACCGAGGGCAGACACTTAACGACTGAGCCACCCAGGTGCCCCCATGACCAAAAGAAAGCATACAGTCCGAGAGCTGTGGGAAAACCAAGAGCAGGCAGCAGTTTCCCTGAAGAAGCAATTCTCCTGAAAAGAACGTAGGAATCGAAGAGTGGTTTCAAATATTCGAGATTGATGTGCTATTCCAAGTCAGCAGTGGCGTCCATAGCCTGCCAGCAGCCCAGAGGAGGCCACAGGCTTCCAGTGTTCCTTCCTCTCTCTCCAAGTTGTGAATCACCTCCTCTCTGTTGCTTCTCCTGCTCCTGCTGCTGCCCACAGTAGGCTTTTCCTGTCTGTCTCACATTTAGAAGCCCTGGGAGAGGATGTGATTGGTTCAATTAGTGTCTATCATCCAAGGTGGATTGAGCTGTCTGATACCCCTGATCTCGTAGGTCACAGGCTAGCTTACACACTAGCTGTCTTTGGGAAAGACACCATCCCCCCCACCTCAGCCCCATTCCAGGCTAATTACCTGTAATGAGGAGCCGGGGTCACATGTATCAGACAAGGAGACATAAGGTAAGGGTTCCCTGACTCCCAGGAAAGGGAGGAGGGCCACAGAGTATGTGCAATCTAATTCAGATTTTTCTTGCGCAAAGTTAGTAATAAGGTTTTCTCCAATGGCAACCTCTCCTCCTCGTCTTTCCTGCTGACAAATATCCACCCTTCCCTCAACACATGAACATTTGAACTAAAGATGCTCCTAAAGGAGAAGACCACCTGAATCTGAATGAACTTCTGGTCTGGGGACCTGTCCCTGCCATAAGGCAACAGTCTGTCCCAGAATTCAATAATGCAACTGTTGCCCTCCCACTCTTGGTCATGATGGACCATGGAACCTGTAACTTGCAAAAGAACTTTTCAGCAAGATCAAAAGAGGAAAAGGGGTATACTCTGGGCTCATTCTGCATGGGATTTCTGCTATTTTGCTGTTTATATATGCTTTAGGCCTAATGATAATCTCAACCGATGTTTGTATAGGCTTTATTTTCACATGAATTCAACCTTATGACATCACACCATGTAGATATCATGTCCATTGTGTAGAGGAGTGAACTAATAAG
The DNA here is from genome assembly GCA_004024625.1 of Mellivora capensis. Taxonomy (NCBI): domain Eukaryota; kingdom Metazoa; phylum Chordata; class Mammalia; order Carnivora; family Mustelidae; genus Mellivora; species Mellivora capensis. The sequence continues at coordinate 98,165 of PISX010005095.1, read as the reverse complement.
GAGAAAAATTAAGTAGGTCGAGCAAGAAGTCAGAGTTGGTAGGTGAAACCAAAATTTAGACCCTCATGCTATGGAGGGACCCAGGGAAAAGTGGTACTATCATGATCTCGTTCAAGGTATTTCTAACAGTTGGTGTCGTTGGCTTGGGTTTTGTTTTTCTGCAGGACATGTGTGTGAGCTTGTGTGTGTGTGTATGTGAGAGAGAGAGAGAAATGGTCTCTGACACGTGCACAATGAGAGATGTGATCTGGATGTGGAAGTGAGCACTGAGAAAGACAAGATGCAATCGCATCTCTGGTACCTTATTTAAATAGCTCATATTTCCCAAAAGGGAGATGTGGCATTATCACCAAAGCACATGTCATTTCCCATGAATTATAGCTTGTTTTGTGCCTCTAAGACACCTTCAGAAATATTCACCAGCTTTCTCTAGTCTCTTGAACAAGACACTGTCCACAGGATAATTAATACATCCCCTTTACCTTCTCTAGCTATGTCATGAGGAACATAGCTTCCTGGGGTCTGAAACAAGGTATTTATCAAAGGGGAGAAAAAAAAATGCTAGCCAAGTTTGCTGCCGGCATGTTTCCCCCTTCTCTCTGTGTGTATTTTAAAATGCACTTCGGTCTTGGGCCAAAACGTTTCATTGCTGTTGGATCTTTCTAATTTCCACTTAAGAGCTTGAGCTTCACAGCAAAAATCACAGGGGCAATTGTAATTAAAGTGCAGTCACATCTGCATTTCAAATGAACTCGATCCATTTTGGTTCTCATAATATTGGGGGATGAATAAATCATGCTCTCCAAGTTGTGAACGGCTGCAAAACCGAGTCTCGGGAGAGAGAGCAACTGTAGGCTTCAAAATACTCCGAGTTATTCTGGGCAGCGAAGGTGTCACTTTGAGGACTCATTCCAAACACGGATATTATTCTCCTTGGACTAATGTCCTGAAAAGTGCATCATTGACCCTGTTCTCTTAACCTTGAAGCAAGAGCGATCCACTCTTTTCTCACTTAGAAAAATTTATCTTTCACTTGTGACAGGCGACATGTCAGACGTGCCACCATTGGTGATTTATTATAAATTGGTAATGTATTGTTTTGATTTTCATCTCAAGAACCTGTCATGGAGGACAGATGGAGCATGAGTAGTTTTCAATGGGCCCTTATAAAATTGTTTGTGTTTAAGTCACTGGGTCACCAAAGAGTTTCTGTCAAAACTAAAAGCCAAACTTCTGTTTCTGGCAGTCGGGCAGTTTGGGTGCCCCGTCCAACCCTTCAGATTGAAGTGACTGTATCAAGTTGTTCCTTTTAAACACACTGTTGGAGAGCACCAAAGTAAGAAATGCACAGAGACGCAAAGCAAGATCAAAAACCTTAGGAGTTAAGCAGTGGAAAGCTAGCATTCACTTAGAAGGTTTCTGTTGAACAACGGAGAACTTGAGCTTCTGCTTTGATGAGTACGTGGGTGAGAGGCCAGATTAAAATCTTAGAGGCCACCCCAAGGAAGAAAGCTGGTGAAAAATGCCTGCATAAGATTGGGAATCCAAAAGGCTGTCATTTCTAGGGTTAGGGTGAACCAGAAATAAACTCTAATTGCAGATGGTTAAAGACAGGAAATTCTCTATCTAGACTTATTGCTTGGGAAAAGAAAAAACATTCCCCTGAGAATTTTTAGCTATAAATAAGATATTGTACAAGCTTTCAGACTAAATTCAGGAAATCTCTGTAACTGCTAAAAACCACCAATAGACAATTTTATTTAAAGTTGTCCCAGGTTGGTACTACCTCCAGGATATTGTGAAGGGCTAATGTGAATCCTCTTTGAAAGAACTCAGCCTTAGGCTAGGACTCCAAGAATTTCCAGAGGTAACAGTTCAAGGAAATAAGTGGCTCATGGCAAATCACAAAATCCACAAGGAAATAAAGCACTATGTGTGAGAACCAGCACAATCAACAGACAGGGGGGAAAAAAGTCCTCAAAGAGAACTTGAAAATATGAGCTAAGAACATCAGATCACACAAAATAACTATGAGGGTGGTTTTTTTTTTTTAAAGAACAATTAAAATAAAAAGCAACAGGTGAAATGAAATTTCAAAAGATAGATTAGCCAGCAGATTAGAGATAGCTAAAGAGAAGTCAGGAACTACTTGAAGATATGTTGAAAACATGTTCTAGAATGCAGCCTAGTGACACACAGGGAAACAAAACATGAAAAAGGAGATGAGAAACAGAGAGGCTATAATGATAGGGTGTAAAGTATGTCTTAACAGACTACCAGCATGAGGTAGGGAGGACAGATTGTATTTTTAAAAATTACAGATGAAAATTTATCCAGAACAGTGGAAGGACACCAATTTTCAGATCCAAGGAATCAGGTGAATTCCAAAGTGCTAGTGGGTGGGAGACCTGTTATACAAAAGAAGAAATTGATGAACATGCCAGTAAATCTAATGTATATTTATAACACAAAAAATGTTAATAGTATTAGACTTCTGGGTCAAAAAGTGTAGTATTAAAATTCTAGACAACAAATGCACTTTGGAAGGGTATTGGTCATTAAAGTTTTTGAAAGCCCTTGTATATTTCAAGAAGAGGTTAAAGATGCCTTTTACTTTTAGTCGTAGTAAGCAACATACATGTACTTAAAGACCTAGGGTAGCTTTTATAATGCTAGAAGCTACTCTAAAAATGGAGAAATGGTAAAAAAAAAAAGTTATTTATTACTATGTGCTATGCATAATAACAAAATACCAAAAACAACCCATATGTTCACTGGTAGGTGACTGGTTGACTAAACTATGATATATCCATGCAGGGGGAGTTCTATGAAAGAATGAAAATATAATTTCTAAACAAAGCATATAGAAAAAATGAAATGAGTGGGTAGCAAACTCTCGATCATTCCAAAAGAAGGCAGAAAAAGGAGGAGGAAAATATAAATAGAAAAAGTGAACAAAGGTAAGTATGTAATATTATAGTAATGAATAGAAATCTGGCGTATCAGTAACTATAATAAACATAAGATGACTAACCTCTACAGTTAGAAGCTGAGAGTGTAAGACTGAGTTAAAATAATCCTACACATAGGCTGATTACAAGAGGTATACCTATAAGATATTATCTCAAGTGATTAAAAGTCAGTGAATGGGAAAATATGTACAGGCTGAATATTAACTTCCCAAAAGCTGACATAAAGAATTTAAAGAAAATAAGTTCCACTGGAGATTCACTAAAGATAAAGATAATGAGGAAAAGTTCAATGCATAAGAATGAATGTATGGGGTCCTGGGTGGCTCGGTTGGTTAAGCATCTGACTCTTGATTTCAGCTCAGGTCATGATCTCATGGGTTGTGAGATGGAGCCCCACATTGGACTCTGACTTCAGCAGGGAATCTGCTTGAAGATTCTCTCCCGCTGCCCATCCTCCCATGTGCTCTCTCTCTCTCTAAAAGAAATCTTAAAAAAAAAAAAAAAAAAGAATGAATGTGTAGAAAATTCACATATAATTTCAAAATATATAAATCAAAAATTGACTATCAAGGGGCACCTGGGTGGCTCAGTTGGTTAAAGCCTCTGCCTTCAGCTTGGGTCATGATCTCAGGGTTCTGGGATCGAGCCCCACATCGGGCTCTCTGCTCAGCGGGGAGCCTGCTTCCTCCTCTCTCTCTGCCTGCCTCTCTGCCTACTTGTGATCTCTGTCTGTCAAATAAATAAATAAATTTTTTTAAAAATTGACCATCAAAACAAGAAACAAAAATTCATGTTATTAGTGGGAGATTTTAATAAAGCTCTCTATAGATAATCATGGTGGACAAGCAATAATTGATAAATCAAGCAAACCAAGTATTATTAAGTATATAGACAATTTACAACATTACTCTTCAAAATGAAAGAAAACACATCCTTTTCAGGAACATAAGGAATGCCTGTGAAAACTGACCATCTTCTAGGCTATAAAGCTTCCTGCATCAAATTTAGAAGGAGACGTCACATACATATCGAACCACAACACAATTATTCTGGAGCACGTAAACAATAGCAACTACAAAAACCTGGAGAAAACCATACATCCAGACATTTAAAAGACTTTTAAACCGCTCATGGGTCCAGAAAGAATTAAAATAGAAATGGGAAAATAATTGGACGTAAAAAATAACAAAAATATTAGATATCAGACTTATGAGACAGCCAAACAGTACTCTGTTAGGTTAGGTATTAACAGTAACTCTGTAATAATGAGGTAAGCACCCAACTTCACTTCAACAAAACAACAGAATTAATGCAGAGAAAGTGGAAGGATGGGATGACGAAACAGATGGTGATGATAGAAGAAACAAAGTTGCCGTAGAAAGAGAAGGACCAACAAATCCAAAAACTGGTTCTTTGAAAAAGTTAAATGGATAGAAAATCCTCTGTTGAAATTTATTAACAAAAACAGAGGACAGGGGCACTTTGGTGGTGCAGTGGGTTGAGCATCATTCTCTTAATTTCGGCCCAGTTTGTGATCTCTGGGTCATGAGATCATGCCCTGCATCAGGCTCTGTGTTCAGCGTGCATCCTGCTTGGGATTTTCTCTCTCCCTCTCCCTCTGCCTCCCCCCACCTGTATTCTCTCTCTCTCTCTCTCTCTCTCTCAAACAAATAAATCTTAGGAAGGAAGGAAGGAAGGAACAGAGAGAGGAAGAAAGGAAGGAAGGAAAGATGGATAGAAGGAAGGAAGATAGAAAGAAAGAAGAAGAAAGGACAAAGACCCCAGTGAATTTTACTGGAAAAGTAAACAAGAATACACATCTACTGATGGGATGCCTGGGTGGCTCAGTTGATTGGACGACTGCCTTCGGCTCAGGTCATGATCCCGGAGACCCTGGATCGAGTCCCGCATCGGGCTCCCAGCTCCACGGGGAGTCTGCTTCTCCCTCTGACCTTCTCCTCGCTCATGCTCTCTCACTGCCTCTCTCTCAAATAAATAAATAAAATCTTAAAAAAAAAAAAAAGAATACACATCTACTGAGAAAAAATGGGTAAGAACATACGATACACACCTTTATACCAACACATTTTTAAAATAATGGATTGGGGATGCCTGGGTGGCTCAGATGGTTAAGCATCTGCCTTTGGCTTGTGTCATGACCTCCAGGTTCTGGAATCGAGTTCCGCATCCAGCTCCCTGCTCAGCGGGGAGTCTACTTCTCCCTCTCCCTCTGCCTCTCCCTTTGCTTGTGCTTGCTCTGTCTCTCTCTGTCTCTCAAATGAATAAATAAAAAACAATCTTAAAAAATAATGGATTGGCACTATGGAGTATTATGCCTCCATCAGAAAGGATGAATACCCAACTTTTGTAGCAACATGGACAGAACTGGAAGAGATCATGCTGAGTGAAATAAGTCAAGCAGAGAGAGTCAATTATCATATGGTTTCACTTATTTGTGGAGCATAACTAATAACATGGAGGACATGGGGAGATGGAGAGGAGAAGGAAGTTGAGGGAAAATGGAAGGGGAGGTGAACCATAAGAGACTATGGACTCTGAAAAACAATCTGAGGGGTTTGAAGGGGCGGGGGTGGGAGGCTGGGGGAGCCAGGTGGTGGGTATTAGGAAGGACACGTATTGCATGGAGCACTGGGTGTGGTGCAAAAACAATGCATACTGTTACCCTGAAAAGAAATTTAAAAAATTAAATTAAAAAATGGATTGGACAAATTCCTTTAAAATGCAGTTTATCAAGAAGACATAGAAAAGAGGAACAGTCTTAAAATGATTAAGGAGATTGACTCCATAATTTCAAAATATTGGCTCAAAGAAATATTGAGTCCCAGTTGGCTTTCCCAGCAGTTTTACCAAACATTCAGGAAGAAATAAGTGCTATAACTGTCAGATAATATAAAGAATAAAAGGGAAAAAACACCTAATTCACCTTTTGAGGTTGGTATGACTATGGTACCGAAAACCAGATAAGAACAATAGGAAAAATTAAAATTATAGGTTGATCTCACTCGTGAGTGTAAATGCGAAAAGCCTCAGCAGAACAATGAAAGCCAGCAATACATGAATAGATTAATGCATCGTGACCAAGAAGGTCTAGCCCGGAGATTGAAAGACAAATGCAGACCACAATCAACTACCACTTTGCACCTGTCAGAATGGTTACAATAAAAAACTACAAGAAACAAGTGTTGAGAAGGGTCAGCGTTAGAAAGGAGCCCTCATGCACTATTAGGAATACAAATTGGTACAGCCACTGTGGAAGACAGCGTGGAGGTTCCTCAAACAATTAAAAATAGAATCATCATATAATACAGTAATTCCACTGTTAGGGAACTGGACTGGATCCTGGCGGAAGAACCAAGCGACACTTGGAGACCTTGGAGGATCAGAGTTTATTTAATGCTGGCAGGCCCAGAGAAGAGTAGTCTCCCAAGGTCTGAGCCCCAAGCACAAAGAGGGTAGTTTATAAACTTTTAATTAGGCATCTGTGGCATTCTTGCACCAGAGGCAGGCGGGGCAGGAGGGAAAACCTGGAATGGCCCTAGGGCTGGGACTGGGATTCCCCTACTGGATTGGTCGGCCACCTTGGAACACAGATTTCCCTTATCATCACCACTGGGTATTTACTCAAAGAAAATGAAAATGCTAATTGGAAAATATATATGCACCCTTATATATGTTTATTGCATTATTTACAATAGCCAAGATATAGAAGCAACCCACGTGTCCATCAATGGATGAACGGTGAAAGATGTTGTGGTATGTATACAGTAAGGAATATTATTCAGCCATAAAAAAGAATGAGATCTTGCCATTTGCAATGACATGGATGGATCTAGAGGGCATAATGCTGTGAATTAAGTCACACGGAGAGAGACAAATGCCATATAATTTCACTTAAATGTGTAATTTGAGAAACAAAACAAATGAACAAGGAAAAAAGAGGTGAACAAAAGCAGGCTCTTAAAATACAGAGAGTGAACTGGTGTTTCCAGAGGGAAGGTGGGGATGTATGAGATAGATAAATGAGATTAAGAGTACACTAAACTATGATGAGCGTGAGTAACATGTAGAATTGTTGAATCACTATATTGTACATCTGAAACTAATATGGCACTGAATATTAATTATCCTTGAATTTTTAAAAAGGCTGGTTTAGTAGGAAAGTGATTTAGGAAATTCACCACAGTAATAAAGGATTAAAAACCATATGATTGTTTCCGTAGATGCAGAAAGTACATTTGATAAAACTTCACTTTTGATCATGACCAAATCTCTTAGCAAACTGTAAAGAGGAAGGGACTTCCACAACCTAATGAAGGGCATTAAAAAATGTAAAACAAACATTATACATAATGGGGTTGACTCAGCAGCCACTTGAAGTGACTCCCAGGGGCCCAAGTTTAGGACAGTTTGGACATTACTAAAAATAATACTAGCTACAGATGTAAACACATCACCTAAATGTAAGCCCAGAAGTTACTCATGACAAAAACAAACAAATCAACATATTAAAGATCTCTTCATTGGGGCGCCTTCGTGGCTCAGTCGATTAAGTGGCTGACTCTTGATTTCGGCTCAGTTCGTGATCTCAGGGTCCTGAGATCCAGCCCCGTGTGGGCCTCTGTGCTCAACAGGGAGTCCCCCCCAACTCAAATGTGTTTTCTCTCTCTCTCTCTCTCTCACTTTCTAAAATAAGTAAATCTTTAAAAAAAAAATCTCTTGATTGGCTGCCTTTCAATATAGTAGGAAACCGATTCCTTAGTCTGAAAAGTAGCAAATAGGAGCGCCTGGGTGGCTCAGTCTGTTAAGAGTCTGCCTTTGGCTCAGGTCATGATCCCAGAGTCCTGGGATCCAGTCCTGCATCCGGCTTCCCACTCAGTGGGGAGGGAGTATATCCCCTCCTCACTCCCACTCCCCCTGCCCCTGCTCATGCTCTCTCTCTGAAATAAATAAAATCCTTTTTTTTAAGTAGTGAATAATGAAAATCAAGAATTTACGTTATCTTTTTTATATGGTCTATTCCTCAGACCACCAAATAGTTGTTGCGAAAAGCTTTCCCTTATCACTGCTTATAAATGAAAGAATAAAAAAATTAGAATATCATATATTTGGAACCCGTAATGATCATCTGTGGCTATGTGACATTAATGTCACATAGACTCAGATAATTCAATACTTTGGGTCTCATGGTGGATGTAGCTCTCTGTGGAGTGATTCCTCCCTCCCTGCCCAAGAATCAAAGTTGAACCAGAGCACGCCATTAGAGCTATCAAGTCATAGGAAACGGGGAGAGAAGAACATCCTCTTAGCATGGAGATGCAATTAGCAAAATCCCAAATGTGGCAAATCCTAAAGGCCAAACGATCTTGTTTCTTCAAGAAATAAAACTTTGAGAGAAAGCAAGGAAGAGAAAAAGGGTTTGAGCAGCAGCAGCCCCACGCATCCGTCGTGTCCCGGATTTCTTCTCTCTGTCTCTCTCTCTCTGCTCCACTCTCCTGCAAGGGAGAGCTGCTTACTCATGGTCACAAGACAGCGGCCAAACCTCCAGATAAAGTGTCCACAACCAGGGAGGAAGAATCCTGGAGCCTTTCTTGGATTTGGGACGGGCAGTCCTTTCCAGGGCCTGCCAACCGGAGCTCAAGCAGAATTCGGTCTCCTGGAACCCCCAGCTGCAAGGGTGTTAGGGGAGATGACTAGTTTTAACTAGGTGCATTGGATCAAAGAAAAGTGGGGTTAAGGAAGAGGTGGGGAGTGCATTCTGAGTAGCAGGTGGCCCCTGGTCTCTAACACAGACAGACTGGTGTTGTCCTAGAGACACTGGGTCTTCTGATGAGTGAGCCCAGATCACAGCTCACTGCTTGGAACAGAGGGACTTGGAAGGGGTGTTTTTATTAATGCTAACCAGCCAGCATACAGAGCAATAACGTACATAACCACAAACTGGGCTCCTCTCTTCCCCCAGTCCCGACTTCTTTGCCCAAATGCCATAACCATAAATAATTGTCTTACAAACTCTACAAGTTTTGGGGCACCTGGGTGGCTCAGTTGGTTAGGCATCTGCCTTCAGCTCAGGTTGTGATCCCAGGGTCCTGGAATGGGGCCTCCCGTAGTAGGGCGCCTGCTTCTCCCTCTCCCTCTGGCCTTCCCCCCTTATGTTCTCTCTCTCCCTTCATCTCTCTCCTTCTCTCAAATAAATAAATAAAATCTTTTTTTAAAAAACTACAAGTTTTATTTGTTGCTCTCTAGATGCTAATACCCATGATTGCCTATATGGTGGGCATTTTTCGTTTTTTAGATATGTCATATAAAAGAAGAATTAGATCATTTTTCTTTTTGACTTAACTATTTTCCCTCTCCTTCAATTAAATGAGGAGAATGATATAAAATCATATGATTAATGGATTGAGCCACCCCTCACCATCAAGTCTTGGAATCTATAGGTATTACTAGTCAAATATCTATGCCAGAGAATTAAGCCAAAGCCAAGAAAGTTACTTCTCCCTGTCTCTTCCTACCTTCCTTCTATCCAGAGAAGGAAAGGGGATTTTTAAAAATTAACAAACTTTATTTCTTAGGGCATGTTACAATTTGCATTGTGTCCCCCCAGAAAGACATGTGGGAGTCTCCCGTTCCTGTGAATGTGACCTTATTTGGAAATAGAATTAAGACGAGGGCATTAGGGTGGGCCCAAATCCAATGTGACTGGCGTCCTTACAAAAAAGGGAACTTGGGACCCAAACATCACATGCGCAGAGAGAAGAGGATAGCGACCAGGGATGTGATGGTGGAGGCAGAGGTTAAATGGGGGCAGGTGCAAGCTAGGAACACTAAGAATAGCTAGATTTCCAGCAGGACTTCCCAGAAGCTAGGACGGGGCAAGGAAGGAGCCTACCCAGAGTCTTAGAGGGAACACGGCCCTACCGACAGCTTTATTTTGGACTTTCAGCCTTTAGAATCATGACACAATAAATTTCTGTCGCTTTAAGCCACCCAGGTTGTGGTCCTTGGTTACAACTGCCCTAAGAAACTAATATATGACAATTTTAGATTTACAGAAAAATGCATCAGGAAGCAGAAATTCCCATATTTCTTCATAACATGCCCTCCCCCAACATGGGTTTCCCCTATTACTAATCTCCCCTGTTAGTGTGGTACATTTGTTACAATTGATGAGCCAATATTGATACATTATTATGAACTGAAATCCTTTAGGGTTCACTCCCATGTAGTACCTGCGTGGTTTGTTTGTTTTTTTAAAGATTTTATTTATTCATTTGACACACAGAGAGAGATCACAAGCAGGCAGGGCAGCAGTCAGAGAGAGAGGGGGAAGCAGGCTCCCCGCCGAGCAGAGAGCCCAATGCGGGACTCGATCCCAGGACTCCGAGATCAGGACCTGAGCCAAAGGCAGAGGCTTAACACACTGAGCCACCCAGGCGCTCTGCCGTGATTTTTGTTTTTGTTCGGACATAAGGTTTCAGCTTTGCTGGGTAGATACCAAGGAGCACAATTGCTGGATCATATGGCAAGAGTATATTTTGTTTTGTGAGAAACTGCCAAGCCTTCTTCCAAAGTGGATGTACCGTTTTGAATTCCTACCGGTGTGAATGGGAAATTCTGTGGATCCTCACCCTTGCCAGATCTTGGTATGTAGGTACATAGCGGTATGTCATTGTTGTTCTAATTCACAATTGCCTGATGACCTATGATGTGGAGCATCTTTTCATATGTATATTTGCCATCACTGTGAAGCCCAGGTCTCCTGCTTATTTTTAAGTTAGGCTGTTTGTTTTCTTGTTGAGTTTGCATGTTTCGGATACCATTCTGTTTCAGATCTGTGTTTTGCAAATATTTTCTCCTGCTCTGTAGCTTGTCTTTCATTTGTTAAACAGTGTCTTTTGCAGAGCAGAAGCATTTTAATTTTAATGAAGCATAACTTATCAATTTTTTTTCACTGTGCTTTTGGATCTAATAAGCCATTGCCAACCCCAAGGCCACTAGATCTTCTCCTGTTACCTTTTGTGAGTTGAATAGTTTGCATTTTACTCTTAGGTCTAAGGTCCATTTTGAGTTCATTTCTGTGAAAAGTCTGAGATTTGTGTCTCTCTTCATTTACCTGCGTAAATGTTCCAGCAGTTTTCATTGAAAAAATTATCCTTTCCTACTGGATTGTCTTTGTTCCTTTGTCAAAGATTAGTTGCCTATGTGTGGCTCTATTTCTGGGCTTTTTATTCTCATCCATGGATCTATTTGTCTATTCTTTCTCCAGTAAAGATAAAAATAAAAATAAATAGTAAAAAATACTGTCTTGGTTGCTGTGCCTTATATTAAGTCTTAAAGTCCTCCGGCTTTGTTCAATATCGTCTTGGCTATTCCGAGTCTTTGCTTTCCCATATCAAGTTGAAACTTTAGTTTGTCAGTATCCATGAAATAACTTGCTGGGATTTTGATTGGGATTATATTGAATTTATTGATTCACTTGGGAAGAACTGACATCTTGACAGTGTTGAGTCCTTCCAAACCATGTACATGGAGTCTTTCTCCACTGATGTAGTTCTTCTTTGATTTTCTTCATCAGATCTTTGGAGTTTTCCTCATATGGATCCTGTATATATTCTGTTAGATTTACACCTAAGTTGTGTGTGTGTGTGTGTGTGTGTTAAGGAAAGAGGATTTTTTAAAAGTACTTATAAAAGAAATAAAATTAGGAAGCTTGGCAATTACAGAGAAGTAAAGTAAAAGAAGAACAATTAAGTTGCAATTCAAGGCATAATTCCAAATGCAAAATACCAAAGGAACAGAATGTAGTTCTCTAAAAGGCATAAAGAAAACCCTGAAGTCTTCTTTGGTGAAACAAACATGCAAAAAGCAAGCTGAACGCCCAAGAACACAGTTCAGGGATGAAACCAGCTTTCTGCAGGTCAGAGAAAATTCCCCCTATCTGGCAAGGCTCTTAGCAGCCCCTGCCTGCACCATGCCCTGCAGTCCGTCCCTGCAAGATAAGAAGAGAGACAAAGTCACAAGCAGGGCCCCACAGACCCCCAAATCTCTCTTCCACTGCTCAGAAAACCAAGTCAAGCCTCTGCAATATCACCTCTTCTGAGAGAGCCCAGGCTTTCAGAGAGACGGGGAAATGCCAGTCCCTATCCAGAATCAGACATCTCCTCTCACACATGAGGATAACGAGGACAAAAGAGATATCATTTGTCAAATGTTGTTTACCAAGTACAACTGCTATAAAATTTTCTCCCGAAAAGGAAGGAGTCTTTGTTGATAAGAAGCTGGATGGCTGAGATTGGGCTCTGAGAGCAGGGCCTTCAGAAAGCAAGAAGACAGGACAATTTAACTGCTCTCAGGAGAAATGAACAGGAATTTTAGGGTGTGGGGAACACTGACAACAGAGAGGAGAAGAGAAATAGGGAGGAAAACACCCAAGGAGGGGCGCCTGGGTGACTCAGTGGGTTAGGCCTCTGCCTTTGGCTCGGGTCATGATCCCAGGGTCCTGGAATCGAGCCCCGCATCGGGCTCTCTGCTCAGTGGGGAGCCTGCTTCCCCCCACACCTCTCCCTGTCTCTCTGCCTCCTTGTGGTCAATCTCTGTCAAATAAATAAATAAAATCTTCAAAAAAAAAACCCCCAAAAAACCACCCGAGGAGGACTGAGCAGTATGGTTCGGTGTCAGAAGGCCTAGACTCCGGTATAGAATATCCGATTTCATGGTGTCTGGGGCCATTTCAAGGACTTCTGGGGGCTCTCACATAGACTGACCCCTTCCTCGTCTTCCCATCCATGGGTGATTTCTGCTCTGCTTTATTGTATTTTGTGAAATGAAGATCTGGGGGCGGGGGGGGCTGGAAATCAAGGAAAGCAGGGTGAATTCCACACTGGGTCAGCACGGAGAAAAGAGTTATAGGAGGGAGAACAAAGTGATCTCACAGCAACCACTCAAAACCAGACATGACCGCAAGAATACAAATTTCAGGGAATACGCGGGCGTTTTGGAGGAAAATAGGACATGAGGATCAAATGCTCAAGTAGGTCACGTAAGAAAGAAAAAGGTCTCCTCTTTAAAACTGATGACAACCAACGTTAATTGACTGTTTCTCCTGACTCAGTTTTTGCATCCAAGCAATTTACAAGCATTATCTCCTTTGACCTTATAGCCCTATGAAGTTAGGGTTCTTATCATTGTCTTTATTTGCAAATAAGAAAATTGAGACTTATAGAAAGTAATAAGTTGCCCAAAGGCACTCAGCAAGTGACCCATCAGGGAGCTGAGCCCAGACAGCCCGACCCCAGAGCCCAAAGCTCACCTAGATGGTTTAAAGCTGTTTCTCTGGTCCATGGACAAGAATGACTCACAGCTAACTAAGAGGTCTTATGATTCACCAAAACTCTTCTTGTCAAGGTCACCAAATCCCCTCCTGATTGCAAAATCCAATGTGCTGAATTCTGGGTCATAAAAGAAACAGAATCCAGTTTTTGCTCCCCCCATCCCCCAATGACAACAACTAATGTGAATCTTGTCCAAGCCAGATGCTGCTTCCTCCCTCCTTGAGTCTTTATTTTTCTCTACACCACTCATCCATATTTGACATTTTCTATTTAACTTCTCTGTCCACTGTGTTCTCCTCAAGTAGCTGTCCCAACAACAGCTGTCCCAACAACTAATAAAATGGTACATTTTATTAGCACTCAGTCAATATTGGTTCAATTCTCCTTAGTATTTAACCAGGAATACAACATTTCGGAGACGTGTGGGCAGTTCTTGGAAAAGTTAAACAAGTATCTACCTGATGTCCTAGCAATTCTACTCCTAAGCATTTACCTAAAAGGAATGAAAATATATGTTCCCGCCCCCACCCCACCCCCACCCAGCAGTCCTATTATGAACACTCTTGTGTTCCTAACAAATAAGTCAGACAGAGAAAGACAAATACCAGATGTATGTGGGCTCAACAAACAGACCCAGACTCTTACATACAGAGAACAAGCTGGTGATTGCCAGGGAGACAGAGAAGAGGGTTTGGGAGAAATAAAGAGGATTAAGAGGTACAAACTTTCTCTTATAAAATGAATAAATCACAGAGATGAAAAGTACAGCCTAGAGAAAGTAGCCTATAATCCTGTAATAATGTGTGGTGACAGATGGTGACCACACTTACCACTGTGAGCACTGAGTAATGTAGATGGTTGTCAAATCGCTCTGCGGTATACTTGAAACTAATATAAAGTTGTATGTTAATTATACTTCAGTAAAAAATAAATAAATAAATTAGAAAAAAAAAGTGTTCATAGCAAACTTATTCCTAACAGCCAGAAATTGGGAACAACTCAAATGTCCATCAACAGGAGAAGGGATAAACTATGGTACATCCTTTATGTGAACTAGCACTCGGCAATGAAGAGAAACAAACCACCGATATAAAAAGCAATATGCAGGGCACCTGGGTGGCTCAGTCAATTAAGCGTCTGCCTTCGACTCAGGTCATGATCTCAGGGTCCTGCGATCGAGCCCCACATCGGGCTCCCTGCTTGGTGGGGAGTCTGCTTCTCCCCCTCCCACTCCCCCTACTTGTGTTCCCTCTCTCTCTCTCTCTGTGTCTCTCTCTGTCAAATAAATAAATAAAATCTTTAAAAAAATAGAATAAATTATTAGTCAAAAAAGGTATTTCTCCTCCTCTTGGAAAGCAATGGGAGCTGGTGAAATAGAATCCCAGTTATTAGCTGGGAGAGTTCTTAGCTTCTGTTCACTCACACCCAATATAAGGACACAAGGCTTGGATGGCAGAATGCTTGTCAGGATGAAGCAAGGCAAGGTATATATAGTACGCTCTTTGTCTTAGTAACTGGTACAGACAGAGTAAAAGCTCCAAAACTGTTAATCCCCTGTCTTGCTATTAAAAACAAAAGATAAGGGCTCCCTGGGTGGCTCAGTGGGTTAAACTTCTGCCTTGGGCTCAGGTCATGATCTCAGGGTCCTAGGATCGAGCCCTGCATCAGGCTCTCTGCTCAGCGGGGAGTCTGCTTCCCCCTCCCCTCGCCTGCCTCTCTGCCTTCTTGTCTCTCTCTCTGCCAAATAAATAGATGAAATCTTTAAAAAAAAAAAAAAAAAAAGATAAGTCTTTACCCTGATTGCTGCACTCCACCCAGTTCCAGGTTTTGGCTATCTTTTATGACCACTGGCAATTTTCTGAGCATGCCTCTGACTTTTTGGAAATTGAAAACTTCAGTCCATAAGACCACAAGTGCTTTTGCCCTTGACACAAAGTAAAGCTGGGTCAAATGCAATCAATTTAGATAATGGCAAGGTTAAACGTCATTCCTGCAGTGTACTTCCTAACCTTCATATCTTCTTTTTCTTAAGGCAGTGAATGACAGAAGGGGCTCGTTGACAAAAGGCTTTCACAACTGTCATTGTGATTCTCAAAGTAAATGTCTGCCAAACGTTATGAATTTGGTTGGTGCTGTTATTATCATGGAGAATAAAAGTAATTATCGGTTGATTTTTCATTATTGACCGGGGTAACGATTTCTGTCTCTGTGAATTCCTGCTCTGGGGATCCTGTGTGATCATTACATCTTTGATGTGGCTCCCTTCCTCTGTCTCCCTAAGAGGCGCCGTGACAGTCAGGCCAGCAGGATGTCAGTTCTCAGTTGGGCAGTGAGAAATGTACCCCCCCCCCCCACCACAGGACCAGCAACGAGCTGCCTGCACGGCTCTGCGAGGCTGGGGGTGGCAGGCAGATCTGAGGACTTCAAGCTCACCTCTGAGACCCTGCAGAATCTATGAGGTGGGAGGACCTGTGACATTTCAGAATCTGGGGTCCCCCCCCCACCCAGGGCTGACCAGAGATATCCTGACAACCTGGCTTCTGAGGACATATAAAAGTGGCCAAAACAGCTTCACCCTCCAAGACTGTGACCCTCTCTGCTCGGGGAAATCCCTGTCCATCTCCCAGAGGGTTTCTATTCACCTGGAACTGCAACACTGTCTGCTTTATTTGCTCTCCACCATTAGACTTGATCAGAGGCCGGGAGCAGGTGCACACATCTGGTACCAGCGAGAAAGAGCTAATGTTAAACCCCACCCCTTCCCAGTTTTGACTGCTGGCGTCTCCTTCCACCTAAATCAGCAGTCCCAGGGTGTGTGGCCAGCCAGAGCCCCAAGATCTGCCTTCTGCCTTCTGGTTTTCCTTGTAGACTGGCATCACGGGACTTCATTAGGATAAGAAATAGAGACGTGGGACCCTACTCTCTTCCTGTCCCATCAGTGCCACATGGGGTGTTTTGTGGAGTAAGAAGAATATTATGAAGCCTCTGTGTCTCTGGGCAAGTTCCTCTTTCTGAGCCTGATTTCCTTTTCTATAAAGTGGGAATGCCACCTCACAGGGTTGTCCTGGGATTGAAGGAAGAAAGAATAAAGTTCTAGCCAGTCAAAAAATGGAGGCTATTGAGTGTAATTAATTTTATAGCAACCTCCTAAAACCTTGTCTCTCCTTCTCATAATCCTGAAATAGTATTTTCTCCAGGCTTCATGACTGCCTTGGGTATCTCATGTTGGTCATCTGGTCCCCCTCAGGTTGTTTTGCCCGGCTACTTCTGCACCCACTATAACAGAGTCTCACCTTTTCTCAGGTCTCCTCTCCCTTCCAAAGAGATGGAAAAGAGGTGTTCAAGAATATCGGGCACCTAGAGAATTCTTCTGCCATTCCGAAGAGTCTTTGTGTTCTGCTATGATTCGGTTTCCCATTATAAACAGCAACTGCAGAACACCCAGGACCCACCAGGTGAGCAGAGATGGGGGAACCAACAAATTCATGTTAGTAAAATCTTTTTTTTTAAAGATTTTATTTATTTATTTGACAGAGAGAGATCACAAGTAGGCAGAGAGGCAGGCAGAGAGAGAGGGAGAAGCAGGCTCCCCACTGAGCAGAGAGCCCGATGCGGGGCTCGATCTCAGGACCCTGGAATCATGACCTGAGACAAAGGCAGAGGCTTTAAGCCACTGAGCCACCCAGGCACCCCCGTTCGTAAAATCTTTTGATGTCATCTAACGCAAATGTTCCAAGATGGTACATGCGAGGTGTTTCATGGTTTTCTACTTTGAGTCATTGTTTCTTATTCCTTAAGCAGGATGAGCGCCGCAGAATGACAACCTCTTCTTGCTGGAAGGGTTCTTAGAGACCTGGTCGGGGGCACCCTGACTGAGGGCCACGGAATGCCTTCAAGGGTAGGGGGCTGTGACTCTCTGACACCGCACCTTATTTTTAGGCATATGTGTGTTTTGGGGGAGAGTTTTGCCCCTTTCATGGCTTCTCAAGGATGCAATGTCTCAACCTCATGATTTTACATACGAAGAGGCCAAGGCCTGTAGAGAACAGGTGGGGTGCTTCCCAACTAATTTAATCCTAGTTATGGCTGCAGGAAGGCTACTCTTAAGAGACAAGGATGGCTGCTTTACTGTTTCCCTGTATCTCTTCAGCCCATCTGCCAGGTCACCTCTCTCAGAATCTAGCAGGCTTGCCCAGAATTTCCAAAGCCTCCCTGCTACCCATATCCTGTGCTGGGCCCTGGAGAGAGGGTTGCCAGAGTTACCAACAAACTGGCAGCAAGAACAACAAAAGGATGCCTCATTAAATTTGAATTTCACATAAAGCACAAATAATGTCCTAGCACAAGCAGGTCGTGTATCTGAAACACACTTTTAACCAGGCAACCCTCTATGGAGATAACCCAGCCACATAAGCCAGAGCCGTGACCTGTAGCACATTTAAGGAATGTTCTTGGGGCTCATTTGGTTAAGCATCTGCCTTTGGCTCAGACCTTGATCTCAGGGTCCTGGGATCGAGCCCCTCATTGGGCTCCCTGCTCAGCGGAGAGTTTGCTTCTCCCTCTCCCATTCCCCCTGCTTGTGTTCCCTCTCTCCCTGTGTCTCTCTCTGTCAATTAAATAAATAAAATCATTTAAAAAAAAAAGTTCTTGTATAATTGCTAACTAAAAATAGGGTCATCTGGAGGCAAAGACCAGGACCCCCAAATCGCTCAAAAAGTCTGGAAGGAGTCCAAGGGAAGCTCAGAAATCCATGATCCAGGGGTAAATAGTATTTTTATAGGCCAAGTATGGTGTGGGAAGCTCTAAACTTAGGAAGGCTGAAACTAGGGGAGTCAAAACAATCCCCTCTTAACCTGAAGTCTGTGAGAGGTTTGTCGGGGACTCCCTCGCTCCTGGGGAGGAAAGCTGGCAGGGCTCGCCCAGGACACAAGGTTCGTAGGGACTCCCTAGACACCCTACAGGAAGTGAGGAGAATGTCCCTTCCGGAAGTAAAAAGCAGGAATTACGAAATTACTGTTTCTCAATAATAATAATAATAATAATAATTACCAAAATAACACCAGTCTGTAGAAATTTTGCAAATTTAATTATTAAACATAAAACTATAGGATATGGAAGACTGAATCACAAATAATTAGAAGCCCAAGCTCTCCAGACTGTAAAATAATTGTATCTCAACACTTGTCTTTGTGGCGACATTGCCACGCTGGTTCCATGGCTCAGCTGTCCCAACGTCTTGCTTTCTGTAAAAATCGTTGCTAGGTCTGAGTGCCTTACTTGGATATTTTAGGCCTCACGTCTTTGAAAATAAGTTTGAATCCTGAGAAACTACATTGGCAAAGTTAAATATATCCTGAGAGCTACAGAAGTATGCCGAAAGGCGTCTGATAAGCTATAGTTGGAGATACATTAAAAGACGCTAGCAGATGACACACTGTAGTTCAGAAAGTAGCCTGAGCCTTGTAGCTCCTCACAGGCTGGCGGGACACCAGTGATATCACATTTGCTTATATAGGTCCTGTTTCTTTTATAGATTATACTGTAAAGTACTACATGTTCATTATAGTTCTCAGATCCATGGCATCTAAACCACTGAGATCATGATGCTGGGTATCTAAACCTTTTTTTTTTTTTTTTTTAAATTTGAGAAAGAGAGAGAGAGCGTGTGCATGCAGGAATGGAGCGGTGGGGCTGTGGGGGGAAGACCAGAGGGAGAGGGACAAGCAGACTCCACGCTGAGCAGGGAGCCCGAGCTGGGGTTCCATCTCACCACCTTGAGATCATGACCTGAGCCAAAATCAAGAATCAGATGCCTAACCGACTGAGCCACCCAGGCACCCCTAAACCTGCCTTTGAAAAATGACATTATGATATGAAATATTTTAAAAAGAGATGTTCGGCTAAGAAGACATCCAAATGGACAACAGACATATGAAAATATGTTCCACATCACTTGGCATCAGGGAAATACAAATCAAAACCACAAAGAGATACGATGTCCCACCAGTCAGAATGGCTAAAATTAACAAGTCAGGAAATGACAGGTGTTGGCAAGGATGCAGAGAAAAGGGAACCCTCTAACACTGTTGGTAGGAATGCAAGCTGATGCAGCCACTCTGGAAAACAGTATGGAGGTTCCTCAAAAAGTTGAAAATAGAGCTACCCTGTGATCTAGCAATTGCACTACTGGGTATTTACACCAAAGATACAAGTAATGATCCATAGGGGTGCCCGCATCCCAATATTTATAGCAGTAATGTCCACAATAGCCAAACTGTGGAAAGAGTCCAGGCGTCCAATGACAGATGAATGGATAAAGAAGATGTGGTATACATATACAGTGGAATATTGTGCAGCCATCTAAAACAACATGAAATCTTGCCACTTGCAATGACATGGATGGGATTAGAGGGTATTGTGCTAAGCAAATAAGTCAATCAGTGAAAGGTAATGATCTCACTGATATGTGGAATTTAAGAAACAAGACAGAGGATCATAGGGGAAGAGAGGAAAAAATAAAACAAGATGAAACCAGAGAGGGAAACAAACCATAAGAGACTCTTAATCATAAACTTAATCACAAACTGAGGCTTGCGGGGGGAGGGTGGGGAGTGGAGGAATGTGGTGACTGGGTGGGTGATGGACATTAAGGAGGGCATGTGATGTATTGAACAGTGCACAAGGGCTCCTATTTCTCCACATCCCCTCACCAACACTTGCTGTTTCTTATCATTTTTATTTTAGCTATTTGGGCAGGTGTGAGATGACATTTTAATGTGCTTTTAATTCACATTTCCCTGAGGATGAGTGATGTTGAGCATCTTTTCATGTGTCTGTTGGCCATCTGGATGCCTTCTTTGGAGAGATGCCTGTTCATGTCTTCTGCCCATTTTTTATAATTTTTATTAAGTTATTTTAAAATATAAAAATATTTTAATATTTGTTTCTGTGTGTATGTTGAGTTGTGTACATTCTTTATGTATTTTGGATACCATCCCTTTATCAGATAAGTGATGCAAATACCTTCTCCCTAGTAAGTTGTCTTTCAGATTTGTTGATCATTTCCTTTGTTGTGCAGAGCTCTTTATTTTGGCATAGTCCCAACAGTTTATTTTTGCTTTTACGTTCCTTGCTGCAGGAGACATAGAAAAATGTTGTTACAGCCAATGTCAGAAACATTATTGCCTGTGCTCTCTTTTAAGATTTTCGCTGTTTCAGGTCTCACATTTAGGTCTTTAATCCATTTTGAGTTTATTTTTGTTGATGGTACGTAGCTGTCCAGTTTTCCCAACATCCTTTGTTGAAGAGATTCTTTTCCCCATTGCATACTCTTACCTCTTTTGTTGAAGATTGATTGACCATATAATCATGGGTTTATTTCTATTCTATTCCATTGATCAGTGTGTCTATTTTCTACCAGTACCATACTGTTTTGATTAGTACAGCTTTGTAATATAACTTGAAGTCTGGAATTGTGATGTTTTTCTTTTTCAAGATCTCTTTAGCTATTCAGAGGCTTTTGTACTTCCATACAAATTTTAGGATTGTTTGTTGTAGATCTGTGAAAAATGTTGTTGGTATTTTGATAGGGAATGCATTAAGTCTGTATATTGTTTTGGGTAGTATGAAAATTTTAACCATATTTGTTCTTCCAACACCTGAGCATGGAATGTTTTTCCATTTGTTCGTATTGTCTAAAAGTGGAATTTTTTTAAAAAAGTATAGCTTTTGCTGAAATCTAAAATTTAAACTTTATTAGACATTAAGAATTTCTAAAATAAAATTATGTAATTGACTCTTCATGGCATGAGATTATCAACTCAGCCTTTCAACTGTGTATCCAATAAAATTTCAAATTTATGTTTGGTAAATGTGTTTTCAATACACTCCAACATTTCATCGACGTTGAAAATTGTTAGACAGTTTTTGGATAGTATACAAAATGCCTGTAGTTCAAACACCGTTTTTTCTGCATTATTTCTCACCAAGTTTAAAGAATGTGCAGAACCTGACATGAGGAGTTGGAGCCAAGTGGAGTGGAAAGGGTGTTCCTCTATCACCTCAGCCTGGCGTGGAGCCTCTGACCGGAGTGAGGTGAGGAGGGCACCCATATGGGGTAGGGTTGGAGAAGCAGCCCAGTGCTGGGAGTCAGAGCCGGCGTGGGATAAAGAGAGAATCCCCACAGAAGGGAAGTCCAGCTGATCACCAGAGTCTGAGCAGGAGAGTGTGTACATGAGTGGGGGCAGCGCAGCACAAAAAATCTGAGCCAGTGTGAAGTGAGGTGGGCTCTGGAGGGGGAGGTGCAACTTTGGGTATGTACAAGGGAACTGGTCAAATTGTGTAAGTATATTAAGGATAACAGGAGCCAGGTTTCTTATATTTGGAGTAGTTACAAATATGGAAGGGGCAAAAGAGCTTGAATTAGACCTGTTTATTGGATTGGGATTGAAAATAACTGTATGAACTCAAGCCCGAAATATATAGATGCAAAAAAGTAAACAGAGATGGAAATGTGTGTAAGTATGCTCCCAAACACATGTGTGTGCCCATACACATACATAGATATTTAATACTGTTCACTAAGTTGCTTGGAAACAATGACATCTCAATGGCAATGAGGACACCTAAGCGTTCAGATCTTGGCTTCTAAATTCCCTTTTCCACTTAAAAGAACCAGAAGTTAACTGATTCTAGGGCTGGGTAGTAAAAGTACAAGATAAACTTGGAACATCTTGTTATATTGAAGTGTTCAAAGAATGATGAGTACTTGTCAAAAGGACAAAGAAGTCAGTTTGAAGGGGCCCCTACTGTTCAGACTCGAGACAACACAACCATCACGAGAAATAATAATGGTAACACAATATAATCAGTTTAAAAATAGGAAAATGTATGCCCACACAAATATTAAAATAAATAATAAATCAAAAGTTGGATGAGGGATGGTATATTTAAATAGTGTTAAAATACCACCCCACTAAATACTTCTGAATTTTGAAAAGGAAAACTATAATTTCACAATGAAGACTAGAACAGGCTGCCATAACCAGGTGATTAAAATTAACATCATCAATGATGGGAAAAACCAAATCCTATGCCACATAGGATGCAATGAGAAGAACACAGAGTCACTTCTGTGTTATTTCTGTCAAGAGACATAACCTGGATCTAATCATGAGGAAACATCAGACCAACCAAAAATGAGGGACATTTCAGAACAAACTGGCCTGTAATCTTCAAAGGTGTCAGGTTTACAAAAGTCAAGAAATGACTTAAACTTTGTTTCAGACTGAAAGAGACTAAGACAGACAGGAATGCATGCATTCATCACGGGTTATTGGGGAAATTGCCAGAATGTGAAGGGGGTCTGTGGGTAAAAGGATAGTAGTTATATATTCACGTAAATTTCCTGATTTTGATGCTTGCAATGTGGTTATGTGGGAAAATATTCTCATTTGTAGGAAATCCACAGTAAAGTATGCAGGAGTGATAGAGCACTCAGGTTATTAATGAATTCTCAAATGGTTTAGGGAAAGTAAAGCTCCTCATTATCTAAGTTTTTGATTGTTTCATAATAAAAAAATAATAATGTACAGAAGAAGGAATATAAAATGTTCTAAATATGTTTTAAGTAATGTCCTTTAATTGATTGTGTTTTCTATGCACATTTGCAGCACAGTTGTTGTATTCCTGGCCCAAATTATTTTTTACTAAATTTAGTATTTGTGTGTTGCACACTTTGTAAGTGTTTTGACTTATAATTTGTAAACATGCAAAGTAATATGTAATAAAATTTTATAGTAATAAGTAAATATCATATAACATAATATGTACATAACAGGTAGGTAATTTATACACCAACTAAATCCCCATATCATTGAAAGTAACTGCTGTAGTACAACTAGTAGATCATTTTGCAGAAGTTCCTAACTTACTTCTGTGTGATATTTTGTGGCTTATTAATGACCAATGAACATTAGCTCTTAAAAGTGTTGACACTAAAAAAAAAAAGTGTTGACACTAGGAAAGCACATATAAATTGGAAACCCAATATGCTATTTTCAGCAAACAGATCTCAAAAGATATAATCAATAAATCAACTTCAAAAGATCAAATTTAGCTAGTCTCTAATATCAATGGTGTCTCATTTTTCATTTTAAGATACAATCGGTATAAGAATCAGAAAAGCAACTCTTCATCTAGAAGCAGTTTATTTTATTTTTATTTTTGTTTGGGCAAAAAGGCCTTTCCCTTTATCCAAAGTATTTTTGTTTCATAATCAAAGCAGAATGATACATAGACATCTCCCACTTAACATTAGTTAATCCATCCTTGAAACTCAGATGCTCTGAATAACAACAAAAATAGTCTTTGCCCCATTACTTTCAGTGGGAAAATTTATTATACATTATATGTCAACGGAAAATCCCAACAAGTTACTAAGATATAACTAGAACAGAGGGAAATGACTGCATGTAAGTAACAAACACATGAGGGGATATAAAATGCTTACAACATTGTTTCCTGATCACCTAACAATTAATATGCTTGTTCTGTATTCAACAGCTTGTAGACTTTGCATGCAATACTACATCGACAATACAGCACAGCAAATAACAGACATCAACAAATGGATCTTATGGAGAAAATGCAGACAGAACTTTGCAATAAATTAAGGCAATTTCCTGCAATGCTACTCACCGAAGTGCTACTCACTTCGGAGTGGACAAAACTTGGGAAATGGCCAAGGGGAGCTCTGCTTACACTTTACACTCTCAGCATTTACTTGTATAAATTTCTTTATAGGGCAGTATAGAGACATGAGGCCACATTGAAAAAGCAAAGCTTGTCATCCTATGGCCTTGGGTCAAGAATAGAGATAGTGCTGCTCATGTCAATTTCAACCTCCAGTGGCCAAGGGTTTGATCTGATGCTCTTTCAAGTCTTCACTGTAGCCTTTCTCGAGCTCAATGGCCAATAATCCCACAGGAGGAGATTTTAGGGCCCTCTCTAACTTCTATTTTGCTATCTCTCCAAAGCCTGCTTCCTCTGCAAAAGTCACCACTTTGCCTGTGCATCTACCACCTCTTAGAGCCTTTGGAATCAGCCATGAATTGCAGTGCTGATCCTTTCATGACCACATATCATTTGCAGGAAAACTCTTCGTTATGCCTTGCCAGTAAGAGTGAAGGTTTCATCCACAACCTGGACCAGGTTTGGGAATGTTCTACATGTAAATATGAGCAAATGTCTTCTACATTGAGAGACATGTACATTCTGGAAATGGGCTCTATTGCAAAACCAATACATAGGGTACACTTGTGTCCTTACCCTGCTGGAAGGAGGCACTTCATTTCCATCTTTCAGAAAATTGGTGTAACATATTGATTTTCATAACAAAGAAAGCAGTTTTGTGTCCTCTATCTAAAAACTGTCATAGTAGGCAATAAATTGCCTCTTTTTTAATATTTTATTTATTTATTTGACAGACAAAGATTACAGGTAGGCAGAGAGGCAGGCAGAGAGAGAGGAGGAAGCAGGCTCCCTGCTGAGCAGAGAGCCTGATGTGAGGCTCGATCCCAGGACCCTGGAATCATGACCTGAGCCGAAGGCAGAGGCTTTAACCCACTGAGCCACCCAGGCACCCCAATAAATTGCCTCTTTGGAGTCAACAAATTAATAAGATATTTTTTTAATTTCAAAATAATAAAGACAGAACAATGTCTGTAATGCTAAGGGCATTCCCTTAGTTGTGGGACATGGTGTAATGGACCACCTGAGCAATGACACATGGCGGCCGGTAGTCTGATTTGTACATCAATTCACCTGGCAACCCGTTAAAAGAAAGTCTTGCACATGACAAGATTTCAATAAGACACTGACAAGATGGCCAGGAAGTCCCCTTCCCTGGCTTTTTCAGGTGTCCAGACATCTAGTCAACCTACCTCACCAACTCATCACCATGCTTACTGGAGTAAACCCAATCTCTTCCTTCCCCACTGGAGATGGGAGAAGAGCTGCTCACACATTTGTATGGAATTCTCATTACCCCTTGCTCTGTCCCCCACACAGTGCTGTCCTCTCCACCCAGAAGTTCCTGGGTCAAATTACACAACTCGGACAATTTGGGGTCACTACATCCTTTTGTTTTTTTCTCCACCTTAAGCCTTCTGGGTGACCAACAGCTCTCTAAAACTCATTTTGTTGCCATATGCTATGGTTCTGTTTCATCTTCCCAGTAAAGTTCAGTATTTTTCCCTCAAGTTTGGTTTATCAGTATTGTTAACTTGGAAGGAAGCTGCAAACACTGACTTTGATTTTTGGGGTGCTAATGGCTAAAAGAATTTTGTGATGATATCGATTTTAAGTGAAATCAACTTTTAAAGCTTTGGATTGGCAAGTCTGGGATGAGAAGTGTCTGGTCCTAGAGCTGTGCTTTCAGACTCAGACGGATGAATCTCGGATCAGTAGAGCAGGAACTGACAGCTCCTGTATTTTCTAATACTTAACATTATGTCTTTAAAAAAACATTTCTAGGGCACCTAGGTGGCTCAGTTGGTTAAGCGTCTACCTTCAGCTCGGGTCACGATCCCAGGTCCTGGGATCAAGTCCCACACTGGGCTTCCTGCTCCGCGGGAAGCCTGCTTCTTTCTCTGCCTCTGCCTTCCTCTCTATCTCTTATGAATAAATAAAGAAAACCTTTAAAAAATAAAAAAAATCATTTCTATCTTCCCACTTTTAAAGATTAATTCTAGGAATTAATGGTACAAATCCAAGTGTCCTATCTCTTTCTTAAAAAGTCTTCTCCAGGGCACCTGGGTGTCTCAGTTGATTGAATATCTGACTCAAGATTTTGGCTCAAGTCACGATCTCAAGGTCATGGCTTGAGCCCCAGTAAGGGCTCTGCGCTCAGTGGGGAATCTGCTTCTCTCCTTCTCCCTTTGCCCCTCCCACCTACTCCCATGCACACACGTGTTGTCTCTCTCTCTCTCTCTCTCTCAATAAATAAATCTTTAAAAAGTCTTCTCCAAAGGGAGTTTGAGATATAGTCCAGTAAGGGGCTGGAAGAAAATATTACAAGTTTTATTTGTATTTCATGTCATCCATTTAAAGTTTACCTTTTGCATGTCATTTGTAATGTGCATAATAATTTAGTATAGTAGTAGAGTCTATAATTTATCAAAAATTTGCTTAAATTGGTGGTACGTCCTCAAATTTTTTTTGTATGTATGTATGTATGTATGTATTTATGTATTTATTTATTTTTGTGAAAGAGAGGTGCACAGTAATAAATGTTTGGAGATCACTGCTCCAGGGACCCAGATAATTCCCCAAGTCCTGTTTCCTTCCATTCCCTCTGGGCATCATTAGACCCTCTTTACTACCACCACACCTTGTCCCTAAAATACGCCCTATGCAGCACCTAGTTCAAATCCTTAACTCGGGCCATCGCTGCAGGCTGTACCGGGATAACCTTAGGGAAAAGAGTGGTGGGTCTCATGGGTTTGCTGTGTCACCCCCATGAGCTGTCCTTGGTTCTGAACAGCTAGTGCAGCCTACGTTTGCAATCACAGGCTCTGGAACCAGAGTGGGCGTAAATCCCAGCTGGCCCCTCAGTAGCAATATGGCTTTGGGAATGTTGTGTGATTTCTGGCCCAGACTTAAGGCTCATCCATAACATGGAGGAGAAGACAGTGTGACCCTCAGTGGGCTGTTGAAAGGATCACGAGATGGTTCGACTCAGGTGCTCCGAGGTACCCAGCACACAGTAGGCCCATAGTAGAACAAAAGTTGTTCTATTGATCTTATAGTTACCATTACTCATACTAACAAAACTGATCATTTGAGATGATTTTCAAGTGAAGTGTCTTCGCCTGGATTTCTAAGATTAACCTGCTTCAAAATGAATTCTGCTCTACTGTGATAAACGAGCTAACCAGCGGGTTTCTTCTGAGTCTTTTCTGAACTTTTTAGGATCCTCTCTGGAGAAAAGTTCTAAAGGAAGGCAAAGTGCAGAAATACTCTTGCTTCAAAGGATGTGTAGGAGATGATTAATTTTGCCAAAAAACAGTGCCTTGAACATAAAAGTTGCTTAATGAAGCTTGCTGTAGACAGAATGTATCCCTCCAGGATTCATAAGATGAAAACCCAATGTCCAAAGGGACATTACTAGGAGATGGGGTCCTTGGGAGATGTTTAGGTCATGAGGGTAGAGTCCTCATGGGCGAGATCAGTGTCTCCATAAGAGACACCCCACAAAGATCCTTCACCTCCTCCACCTTGGAGGTTACAGGGAGAAGACGGTCATCAGTGACCCAGGAAGTGGGCACTTGAACAGACACGGAATCTTCCAGGGTCTTGATCATAGACTTCCCAGCCTCCAGAACTGAGAGAAATAAATATCTTTTTGTTTAAAGCACCTAGTTTATGGTGCTCTTGTTACATCAGCCCAAACTAAGATAAAGCTTGTCTCTTATACCGAAAAATAACACAAATGCTAACAACAATAAAAAAAAGGAACATTGAGGCCAATGACATGTAATGACCATCATCTCTCCTCTACAGAGCCAAGAGCTTAATTAGTTTCGGGCAACTCAGTAGAGTATTAAACCAAAGAGTGGCAAGATGTCTAAATGCTTAAGTCCTCTGCCTCGTACTTTTCTGCCAAAACAAAAGAAAGGCCCTAGGCTGGTTTTGGTTGCCATCAAGCACAAAATGGCCAAATTCCAAATTAGAAAGCTCTGGGGTTTAATTGTGGATGTATGGAATTACACAGAAGCTCTCTTTGATCATTCCAAAGGATGTTTCCCTCAAAGGTTGCAAATACATCTCAGCCTACCAACCATCTCAGGCCTACAAAAATATATATATATTTAAATATTTATATATATATATAATATATATATTTATATATATACATATATTTATTTAAAGGTATAAATAAGTATATATATATATATATATATATATATATATATATATACTTTTAGCATTTTTAAATGTGTCTAAATTTCAGTTTTGGATCCAGTTTTGACTATTGTTATGGGCTTAGTTGGATGCCCCCAAATTCCTATGTTGACGTCCTAACACGCAGAACCGCAGAATGTGACAGTATTCAGAGACAGGATTTTTAAAGTGGTGATAAAGGGAAAACGAGCTCACTGGGGGTTGGCCCTAAGCCAACATGACTGTGCTTATAGGAAGAGGAGATTAGGACACAGACAATATACACTGAAGGATAATCATTTGAAGACAGAGTGGAGAACACAGCTATCTGCAAGCCAAGGAGAGAGGTTTGAAGAATCAAACCCTACTGCCACCTTGATCTTGGACTTCCAGCGTCCAGAGCTGTGAGAAAATAAATTGTATGTTGCCTAAGCCACCCAGCTGTTGATATTTGGTTTACGGCAGCCCATGACTCAGAAATTTGAGGACCTCTCCCCAGACTTCATCCTAAAGTTCTGTTTCAGCTCGAGGGGCTTGTGTGATACTACTGTATCAAGGAGGGAGGCTCCTGCCATTCCCCTCACTGGGTCATTAAGACACCGCACAGCTGTTCCCAGGGCTGGCTACATAATTTGCAAGCCCCATGCAAAATGAAGATATAGGGCCCTTTGGGCAAAAGCATGGAGGAAGTGTTTGTTAAAGGTACTAAAATAGAAAGCTCATTTCCTCCATGTTCTCTCTTCTGAAGGGGCATGGCTGCTGTTTGCATTTAATGTCATTCCAAGCAAATAAAAATTTTAAAATGTAATTATGGGCATGAATTTTGCCATTCATCTTCTCAGGGTGCAATGTCAGTGTTAAAAAATTCATGCATGGACTCTACAGCTGGGGCATGCCCACGTGCCCTCTTCTTATCAGAACAGTGGAAATCCTGCACAAGACCAGCTCCGCTGTCTTTACCTCACCTGGGGACTCACACCTGTTCCACCGACCCTGCCGCCCTCGGCTTACTGAAGAGTAAGGAACTTGAAAGGACCAGGAGCCATGGGCTGCCTTTCTCTCACTTCCCTCCTAAGTCACCACTTCCAAGGCCTGGCTAACACAGGGAGGTGACATGAGTGAGAAAGGACAGGACAGGGTTCTGGGCTGCTCACAAGAGGCCACTGCCTCCTGCCGGCGCTCAGAGCAAGCTCTGGTCTGTAGGGAAGGCGCGCTCCGGTTGACTCGGTCATAGACGTCACGTGGTCAGCGGGTCTCGCTGACGACCACGCACGAGGTGTCCACTTCCATGCTGTGCTCACCGGGCAGGGCGAGCAGTATATGCAAATGAGGAGGCAAGGGACGGTGGACACCCACGGTGGGCTGTCCCCTCCGCTCATGCACGTGCTCCACTGTCCCGCCCACTTCGCTCATAAAACACAAGGTCAAAATTAAAATTGAATTTCCCAGACAGTAAGAGTAGTGCATTGACTTCACCTTAGAGCCCTTCTGAGGGTGAAGCCTTGGGGGGCGGGGCTTGGGGGAGGAATGGAACCTCTGGGGGTGTGGCTTTGAGGGCAGGGCCCTCGGGGGGCGGGGCCTTCTGGGAGCAAAGCCTTGGATAGGGGCGGTCCCTCTGGGGGCAGGCCTGGGCGCAACCCCGAAAACCTGGCCTACAGAGAAGCTGGTCCCGTCTCTCCCTCCCCCCTTTCCCCGGGGACCTCTAGGCTTTGGAGACTAAAGTCAAAATCAAAGCAATATGTCTAAATGGTTTATACTGTGGTTGGATAGTGTTTTTTCCATATTAATTGACTGGTTTTTCTCAGTATTTATCAAATCTTTCCCAACTCGAGGCTTTCTCTTAAAAAGCGCGCAAGGCTGGCCGTTCACTTGGGTCAAGCTGGTTGGCGATTCTCTGTAAAAACCCACCCTCTTGCACTGCTCAGGAGGGCAGTGCTGCGTCCTAGGATAAACATAAATATGTATCAAATGTGTTTATGTATTATATTTATGTATACATTCAATTCTATGTTTACATACATACGTATAAAATAAAAATATCGTTTAAAATGCTGTTTCGCGGGGAACCTGGGTGGCTCAGTCCTTAAGCATCTGTCTTCGGCTCAGGTCATGATCTTAGGGTCTTAGGATTGAGGCCCGCATTGGGCTCCCTGCTCAGCGGGAAGCCTTCTCCCTCTCCCTCTCCCACTCCCCCTGCTTGTGTTCCTGCTCTCTCTGTCAAATAAATAATTTTTTTTGTTAAAGAAATACTTTATTTAAAAAAAATAAATAAAATGCTATTTTGCCCTCTATTCTGGTAAGATGGAACACATTCCTAACAAGAGATCTTCCTTGACTCTGTGATAAAAATTTAACATTGTCTTAATGAATCCTCACAACATCCGCTCTCCCCACCCCCCCCACCCTTCTCAGATGTTACGATTAAGGTTCAGTGAAGTCCAAATACTGGGCCTGAGGTAATACACCCAGTATGTGGCCTCTTGCCATAGTCTAGCAGCCCAAATTGGAGGGGGAGGGTGTTTGGGTGTCATTGGGCAGGATGAAAAAGCTGAAAGATGAGAAGAAGGGAAGTCTTGCTTAGTCTTTCTTTTTGGCCCAAAAAAGAGGATGAAGAAAGAAAGAGACCTGTTACCCAAAGGAGGAGGCACCCCATTGGTCCGGCTGGGTAGGAGTTAGAGCAGAAGGGAAACTCCCATCACCAAGGAGAATGGGTTTCTCCTTCATACAAAAGCATAGGCTCCCTCTCACCTGATATGTTTCTGTCCCATAGTAGCATTCTCAGGAAATGGCTGAGAGATACATTCAACTTGCAGAATTATAGCAAATGAAGTAACCTGTTGACCCATCCTGGGAGCTTCTGATTACTAGGAGGGGCCAAGCCATCCTAGGGCAAATGCACTCCTTTCAAGAACCAGTAAAATGACTCCAAGAGTATCATAAGGACGAGTGATCACGACTGGTCCAGAAATGTTTCTGGGAGTCCCTCTTAACATCCTTCCCATCATTTCTTCTCATCTCCAAGGGAATGGTACTTAGCTATTCTGAAAGAAATATGCATGACTAGTAAACTGTGTGTGACCCCTGCCGCCTAATTCATCCCTCAATAGCAATTAATAATGATGGTTTGAAGGATGGCTGCTTTCCTGCTCCTGGGCAGGGGAAAGAGCTGAAGCAGAATGTATGAGGCAGCTTCCCCCCCCCCCCCCGATATAAATAATTAAACCCATTAGCCACCCTTCCTGCCCGGCCACTGTCATTTAGGTATTGCTGACTCTCCCTAAATGGGAATGAGATGGGAGTGGGGGTGGGGAAGGGGAGCAGGTGAGAGTCAAAAAACTACAGTAGCTGCCACTGAGGGTCCAACCTGGCATTAGACTGAGCTCAAGTCCTGATTCCATCATATACGAGCTGTATGAACTTGGAAAACTGAGTTCACCTCTTGAAGCATCCGCTTTGCCCCCCTTGGAGTGAGAAGAGTGAGCAGTACTAACCTCGCAGGGTTTGTTAGGAGGATTAAATTAGACACTGTCCATTTAGCACAGTTCCTGGCCTATATAAGGCACACATAACAGTTGATTATCGTTTTTATGGACCTCCAAATTTTAGCCTTCTATAAAGAACTAAATGATATCTTTGAAAAATAACAACTGCTTACAAGGTTATCGGGAAAGTGGTATCTATGTGGACCTGATTAGAAAAAAGTGGAAAATCTTTCTTGTGTAAGCCTTGTTGAAAATTTTCTGGACTCTGTCCGCTCTTCTGCTTTAGTAATTAGAACAAACGTTGGAGACTCGTGGTTTTCTGATAATTGAGTTGCTCGTTGTAACCCAGGGCAATTCAACATTAGTGTTTATAAAAAAATTGCTGCAAATGAAGATAAATGGTGAGACGTGCACTAAATTTGATGAAAACCCTGACGTGAGTGTTTCTTCTTGGGATTCTCTCTTTCTCTCTCTCTCGCTCTCTCTTTTTTCTCCTATGATCTGAGAGCGGATTACATTCTACTTGGGGGATGGCTCAGGTCAAATGCGTGGTTTTGCAGGTGTCTCACCTTTCACAGACAATCTTGGAAGAACCACCATTGTCACTGTAAGAAAACCGAGGGAAAGATGTGGTTTTAACACTCAGCCTACAACAGTATGTCAGTTCAACAATCTACCAATGTGAATTTAGAAACGCTGAGCAGGTCCCCCTTCTAGTAAGGAATACCTCTCCCGTTTTCTTATAATACCTGAGTTTCTACCACTGAGCAATCCATTCTTTTGTGTAAAACAGCTGCCCAGGACTGTTTCTCCTTTAAATGCGAGTGAACTTTGGGGATGGCACTCAGATCCCTTTCTTTTATTGGACAACAGTGGAGCAGGGGTTGGGTGTGTTTCAAGAGAGAAAATATCCACAAGGGGACAGAAAAAGGACATAAATGTATAAAATCCTGTTTTCCAAGAATGTAAAAAGCTAACTTCCAGGGACGCCTGGGTGGCTCAATTGTTAAGCATCTGCCCTTCAGCTCAGGTCATGATCCCAGGGTCCTGAGAATCCAGCCCCGTATCGGGCTCCCTTCTCAGTGGAGAAACCTGCTTCTCCCTCTCCCACTCCCCCTGCTTGTGTTCCCTATCTCACTGTGTCTCTGTCAAATAAATAAATAAAATCTTTAAAAAAAAAAAAGCGAACTTCCAATATGTATTTTTTCCCTTTGCTCTAAATATCTCACAATGTTCACTTGTTGAACGCAATTGATTGAAACCCTAGGAAGAAACGGTAGATTGAAGCATTCATCAGAGTTGTTTGTGCTGCTTTGCAGGGGTCTGGCTGCACTAAATTATTTGAAGAAGTATTAATTATCTAAGTCACTCAGAAGAAGCCATTTACCTATTTCCTCTTCACCGGTTCTTGATCCTTCCCCCAAATTCTCACAGGCCTCCTCAGCTGGCACAGAGTCTGCTCCCATCACTATAATCCCTGTTCCAAACTCTCACCTCCATCATAAATCATACATACCTGATAAAACCCCACCTTGGTTAAAAACCCAACCCTCTGTCCACCCCACATCTGCCCCTGGCAGCTGAACGTGGTTGGAGAAAAATGCAACGATGTTGGTGGCTTTCATATTAAATTCTCAACCACAAATCCATGTTTCTCTGTCCAACAGAATCTCCACTCTTCTCGTGAAATATTTTGACTATTTCACATCTTCTTTCCTCCAACCTTAAACCAGGGCTTCTCAACACTGGCCACACTTTTGAATCACCTGGAAGCCTTTAAAACACAGGAGTGCCCACTTCCAGAGGATCTGATCTAATTGGTATAGAACCAATTAGATTAATATCCAATTAGGGTCTGGATATGAGTATGCTTTTAAAATTCTCCCAGTGATTCTAATGTACAGCCATTTTGTTCAGAGTGAGAACTGAACACCTTCCATCAGATACAGCTGATGACGGACCCTTCTGATGACTTCACTGAGAAAAGCAAATTGGGGGCACCTGGGTGGCTCAGTGGGGTAAGCCTCTGCCTTCGGCTCAGGTCATGATCTCAGGGTCCTGGGACCGAGCCCCGTATCAGGCTCTCTGCTCAGCAGGGAACCTGCTTCCCCCTCTCCCTCTGCCTGCCTCTCTGCCTACGTGTGGTCTCTCTCTCTCTCTGTCAAATAAATAAATGAAATATAAAAAAAAAAAAAAGAAAAGCAAACTGGGTGGGCGTCTAGGTGGCTAGGTGGTTAAGCGTCTGAATCTTGGCTCAGGTCATGAGCTCAGGGTCATGGAATCGAGCCCCATGTCAGGCTCCATGCTCAGCGGGGAATCTGCTTGAGATTCTCTCCCTCTCCTTCTGCCTCTTCCTCCTGCATGTGTGTGTTCCTGCTCTCTCTCTCAAATAAATCTTTAAAACAAAATCAAATCGGTAAGGAAAGAAGACCCACAGAATCCCACTAAGTTTACCTGGATGGAACCCTTACTCCAATCCCTTCTGAGTGAGGACAAGCCCCTCCATTTGGGGCTTCTTCTCATTTCCCTGATCTCTGAGTATGAATGTGCTCCAGGACCCAAATTCAGACCTCTCCTCTGTCTACGCTAAGTCCTTGGTGACTGTCCATCTTCTACCATCTATCTGCTGATGACTCCACTCTCTACCTCCAGCCTAGACCTGGATCTTGAACTTTCCTCCACTGCCTGCTTTCCAGATCTACCTAGATGAGTTAAACCCAACGTGTTCAAAACCAAGCTGTTATTCTTCTCCAGCTCTGCTGGTCTTGCAAAGCTCAAATAGGAAACTGTAGAGTCATTCTTGATTCATCTCTTTATTTCATTGCCCAGGTTTAATTCTTTGGTAAAAGCTGTGGATTCTATCTTCAAAATATATTCTAAATCTGACCAGTTCTCCTCGCTTCAGTTACTTCCACTCTGGGTCTAAAACACCGTCTTCTATAGCCTGGGTTATTGTAACAGTCTCCTATCTGGTCTTCGGGATTCCATCTTTGCTCTGTTCTAGTTTATTTTCCACTCAGCAGTTAAAGCGGTCCATTTAAGACACAAGTCAGACCTTGTTATTTCTCTGCTCTAAGATCTCCAGTGGCTCCCCACTTCACTCAATACCAAAGTCTTACAAAATTTAACACTCGACACTTTAACACTCGACTTCCTTCTCAATTCATCTCCTACCTCTTCACTCAGCTGTCTCTGCCTCCACTCACCAGCCTCCTTAGTGTTTAATAGAGTACAGCAAGTGCATGTCTCCCTTGGGGGACTGCACTTGTTTCCTCTTCCTAAATGTACCTGTCTTGTCCTCTGAATCCACTCAAGGATCTGCCAATGTCTTCTCATCAGAGTAATTTCCCCTAACCGCACACACAGCCGGCACCAGCACCATCACAATCAACATAATTTCTGTCCCTCTCTACTTTTGACCTCTTATCAACAGCTGACACATTTTATATTTATTTATTTACTGTCTGTTCTCTCTCTTCTACTTGAATGCAGGTGCTATAAAAATGGTATTTGTGGGGTTTTTTTTCCTGATTTATTCTCAGTGCCCAGAAGAGGATTTGACACATAATTCTCAGTACATAATTGTTGAATGAATGAATGAATCAATCAATCAATCAATGGAAATATCAGGGTATCTCAATCCTGAGAGAGATTTCTCCCAAGAGTTTTCTATAGTATTGCCCTATTTCATTCTCTGCATCTCTGGGTTGCCTAGTAAATAAATTCATCATATAAAATCAGTTTGAGCAAGGTTGGATCCTTAAGCTTCTATGTCACATAGGACTCCAAATGTCACAGTGTACCATGCACATTTGCCTCCAGCCTTCTTCCCCATATGTTGGTCATGGTACAGCAGCTGTGGCATGGTTCAGCTTTCTTTTCCCCTCCCCCGTCTCAGTTCCAGGAGGTTGTCCTTGGCTTTGGGCTCCCTCCTTGTGGGTGATGAAGGCAATGTAGGGAGAGGCAGCAGCTGCCCTGACTCACCCCTGCTTTCTCCATTCATACTGATCCGGCAACACATAGCCTGTGCAGTACAGGGCTGGCCAGGTCAGTCTCTGCCACCTTAGGACCTCATTTTTGTTCCCTGTGGCAGCTTGGCCATTTGCAAAATCAGAAATTGTAAAAGTACAAACAGGAAACAATACACCATATTTTATGGGCTTTAAGATGCCCCTCCCCTCCCATTTTCTTTCACATCTCCAACATCAGGAATTGTCTTATAGTTGGAGCTGAGCAGGTGGAAGTCCCTATAAAGTTACCACAGCCCGAGCCTGTGCCATGTGGTTACTACTCCTAGGGCACACCCGATCATCTACATCCCTTGGCATGCCAAGCCAGAGGCCTTTTGAGGACCATTTGAAGAAGGAAAATAAACTGGTTATTACATGAACATCTCTGATAAGACAAAAAAAAAAAAAAGAAAAAGAAAAAGACAAACCCCACCAGCATCAAACCAAGCAGAATGGAGGGGCGGCAATTTGGATGACCTCAGAGTACTTTATAAGAAGTGTAGCATGCAAAACAATCTTGAGAAAGGAGAACAAAGCTGGAGGTATCAGTTTCTTGGATTTCAAGATATACTACAAAGCTATAGTAATCAAAACAGTAGGGTACTGGGAGAAAATAGACACATAAATCAATGGAAACAGGATAGAGAGACCAGAAATAAATCCACAATTATATGGTCAATTAATCTTTGACAAAGGAGGCAAGAATATATAACAGG
Source organism: Mellivora capensis (assembly GCA_004024625.1). Lineage (NCBI taxonomy): Eukaryota > Metazoa > Chordata > Mammalia > Carnivora > Mustelidae > Mellivora > Mellivora capensis. Next base: position 61,690 of record PISX010005095.1, on the reverse strand, counting down.
AAAAAGTCTCCTCAAAAACAGTGTTGGGAAAACTGGAGAGGCACATGCAAAAGAATGAAACTAGACCACATTCTTTTACCATAGACATAAAGAAACTCAAAACAGGTCAAAGATCTAAATGTGAGATCTGAGGTGTGCCTGGATGGCTCAGCTTGTACAGCATATGACTCCTGATCTTGAGGTTGTGAGTTTAGGTCCCACTTTCGGTGTAAAGCTTACTTAAAAAAAATTAAATGAATAAATGAGAGACCTGAAACAATAAAACTCCTAAAAGACAATAAGCAGTAATCACTTGGAGATTGGTTTTAGCAACATATTTGTGGATATGTCTGCTTAGGCAAGGGAAACAAGAACAAAAATAAACTATTAAGACTACAACAAAATAAAAAGCTTTTGCACAGTAAAGGAAACCAACAACAAAACCAAAAGGGAACCTACAGAATGGGAGAAGATAGTGGTGAATGATAAATATAATAAAGGATTAATAACCAAAATATGTAAAGAACACACACACACACACACACACAAAACCCAAACCCCAACATATAATCCCATTGAAAAATGGGCAGAGGACTTAATAGACATTTTTCCAAAAAAATACATACAGACATCCAATAGACATGTGAAAAGATGCTCAATATCACTCATCAGGAAAATAAAATCAAAACCACAGGGAGATCTGTCACCCTATACCTGTCAGAATGACTAACATTAAAAAGACAAGAAAGAACAAGTGTTGGCCAGGATGTGGAGAAAAAGGAACCTCTGTACAATTTTAGTGGGAATGTAAATTGGTGTAACCACTGTGGAAAACAGTATGGAGGTTCCTCAAAATATTAAAAATAGATTTACCATATACTTCAGTAATTCTAGTACTTGGTATTTACCCAAAGGAAATAAAAACACTTGATTCAAAAAGATATATGCCCTCCTAGGTTTACTGCAGCATTATTTATAATAGCCAGGATATGGAAGCAATCCAAGTGTCCATCAATGGATGAATGGGTAAAGATATGGTGTATATAGATATATAATGGAATATTACCCAGCTGTAAAAAAGAATGAGATCTTGCCATTTGTGACAACATGGCTGGATCTAGAGGGTATTAGGTTAAGAGAAATAAGTCAGACCGAGAAAGGCAAATACCATATGATTTTACTTCCTTTTTTTTTTTTTTTTTTTAAGATTTTATGTATTTATTTGACTGAGAGAGAGAAAGAGAGAGAGAGAGAGACCACAAGTAGGCAGAGAGGCAGGCAGAGAGAGAGGGGGAAGCAGGTTCCTCACCCAGCAGAGAGCCAGATGCAGGGCTCGATCCCAGGAACCTGGGATCATGACCTGAGCCGAAGGCAGAGGCTTTAACCCACTGAGCCACCCAGGCACCCCTGTGATTTCACTTCTATATGGAATCTAAAAAAAGAAACAAGTGAACAGACAAAAAAACCAGAAACAGACTCTTAAATACAAAGAACAAACTGGTGGTTATGGGAGGGAGGTGGATGGGGGATGGGTGAAATAGATGAAGGGGATTAAGAGGTACAAATTTCCTGCTATAAGATAAATAAAATAATTTCCTGTTCTCATCTGGGGATGAAAAGTACAGCATTGGGGAATACAGTCAATGATATTATAAGTTTGTTTGGTGACTGGTGATGATACACTTACTGTGGTGATCACTGAGTAATGCATAGAATTGTCAAATTACTATGTTGTACACCTGAAACTAATTTAACATTGAATGTCAGCTATATGTCTAATAATAAAAAATTTTTAAGTGCAGCATGACAGAAGCTCTGGGTGGCTCAGAGGAACATATTGTGAGAAAAATCTGGGCACCAAAATCTCTCAGTTAGAAAGTAAATAAGAGTAGTGAATTTCTTAATGTGAGGTTTGGAAAAACATTAACCAACAATTTTAACTTTTATTTTTATGCATGCATTAAGGCCATACGTGATAAAAATCTGTCTAAATACTTACCAAAGAGCTTTTTGAATACATTTAAATTAAAATATTAATGAAAAGAAAACATTGTATCATAGTTTGAATGGTAGCATTTTTTCTTTCTTATTAAAATATACCAGGAAAGGATGCCAAGACTCAATGAAATATGGCTATTATCCCCAGTTTCACAAGAACAGGAACCTCTCTGGCTTAACAAAGCCTAAGGAATCTACTACAGAAATGGATTGTTCTTACTACCCTGGAGCCTTTTGTGCAGACTATGAACCAAAAGCTCAATATTAATCTTAAAATTATTTAATTATATTATAAAGTTGTATTATTTGGAAGATGTGTTTAAATGACTCAAAAGATCTCAGTATAATGCTGGTTCTATAATTATCCTCCCAGACAACATTACTTGTAAAACTTAATGATGTAGAACCATAATCGTAGCATCGAGTAGGAGGTTGCCAAGCAGATGGGAAAGTTTTTTGGTTTTTGTTTTCGAATTGTTTTCTTCCCTTTCCTCCGCTCCTTTCACAAAGAGAATCAGCCACCTGTTTATAAAAGGCTGAAATATTTTTACTGTTCTTGGTCGGAAACATTTGCTTAAACAAAGTAACACTTGGTTGCTAAACCCTTGATTTTAAATGGACATAGTCATCTCATTTTTGTTGGGCCTTGGTTTGGATAACAATCTGATTTCCCAGTCTGTTTCTTTTGTGACCATATAATCCTCTCCCAGTGTTGCAGGCTGTGTGAGCTACAAGCACTTGTGAGCTCATAAGCACAAAGACTAAGGTTTCTTTGGGATTAGCACCATACAAATGCAAATTTGGGACAATGGAAGACTGTGTCCATCCTTGTAACTGTTACTGCTCTACTTTGTGCTTCCTCTGGGTAGCAAAGCAAGCCATTGTTTTTAAAACACTCACTTCAGCTGCTGACTTTTTCATTGGCTGCCTGGAGAAGAGAAGGAATTCTTGCCTATGTATTTCAGTGTTTTGATCCCTTTCAATTATTTTTTTAAATATATATCATTAAATTTTACAGGAGTATTACAGAATTCCTAATTGCAGAATTTGAACTTGAGCTATGGAGTCTTACTTTTCATCTTCAATCTATGTGTCATTGACCTTTTTAAGTCTGATTACCTGTATGAACTCTCTTCAGAATCTTTCCCTGGTTAACACAGTATAGAGATAGGCTGGAAACCAGTTCTTCTCTGTGACACAATTCTTCCAACAGCGTTGAAATGCTTTGCAAACAATTTCATATATATCAGCCAATTCATAGAGAAAGCAATGTCATGTGAATCCCTTCCTTTTTATATATCATCTTTCAGTGATTATCAGGAATTCATACCCGTACAGAGACTCTGGTTTGGAAGGAGGAAAGAAGGGCTTGAGAGGGGAGGACGAGAGCAGAATCTGCTCACCTGCTGTTAGAACTGACCTTAGCTGGTGGTCCCAACATCTTCATCCTTTGTGCATGCTTAGAAATAGCAATATGCCCTTCCCTTTCGTGTAATCATTATTTAGTTAATACCCAGTAGGATTTGCAAGCCCTTCACATCTCTGTGGATTTATTTTATTTCAGAGTGCAAGTGACTTTATGGCCCAATTACCATCATTGTGACTTATTGCATTATTGTGGGAGGGAGAGAGGAGCAAGAAACAGCCTGATCATATGTATCGTCATCAACGGAATGAGTGCCACGCACTCCTGGCCAAGGCAGACGGATGGATGAAACCTTTCTGATCTATTGTTTATCAGAACACCGAAGCCTGGGTGATTGTGCTATATTTTAACAGACAAGTGTGTCAAATGTATGGGTGAAGATGTTGCAATGGCGGTGTTAGAGTAACTCATATTTGGAAGGTAGTGAATATTTTTAGTTTAAAAGATGCCAAAGGTCAGAGGCGGGAGGAATGACTAAGACCGGATGCTGCCCCCCCTCAAATTACAGGGGTATTGAAGCGAGACTGAGTCACCACCTGACCCCAGGAATGGACCGGCGAGGCGGGCTCCTTATTAGAGTAGGGCTCCCGGAAGCCAGATAGCCCTTGTGCTTGCAAGAGCTCGCAGCACAGGCGGCTGGGGAGCACGGGAGCCGCAGCCGCCGCAGCCGCCGCGGGAACGTGGCCCTCGCGCCCGCCGCCTACTGGAGTTTCCGCAGCGCCTGGTTCAGAACCACTGGGGCGGACAGCTCCCCGGCGCCGCCGCGCGCCGACTGCGGAAGGGGACGGCGAGCGCGGGGCTCGCGCTCCGGCGGCCGGCTCGGGCGGCGGGAAGAGCCGGCTGCGAGCCCGCCCACCCCCGACACCCGCTCGGTTCCTCCCTTCCCCCTGCGGGGCCGCGCGGGGCCTGCGGGCGGCCGTCCCGGGCCGCACGTCCCCGCCGGCGAGGAAGCCCCCGGCCGCCCTCCCCCTTGCCGCCGCCGCCGCCGCCGCTCTCCCCGCCCCGCCCGGGCGAGGGGGTGGGGCGTGCCCCGCGCCGGCCCCGCCCCGGCCTGGCTCCCCATTGGCCGGCGGGCCGGAGGTGCGAGGAGGCGGGGTCCGCCGCTGGCGGCTCGCGCCCGGGAAGGTCGGCCGGGGAGCGCGGGGCGCCGCGGGAGGGCGCGCGGGGACGCGGCGGGCGCCGAGGAGACGCAGCGGCGGCAGCAGCGGCGGCACCTGGGCCCGGCCGCAGCCCCTGCCTCCCGCCCGCGCGCCCTGCGTCCCGCCGCGGCCCGCAGCCTGCGGCGCCCGAGCTCCGAGGGCGCTTCCCCGGGCGCTGGGCCCGAGGCGGCCAAGACGGCGGGCCGGCCGGGCGCGGGGCGGCGGGCGCTGTGCTGCGGGCTGCGCTGGTGGGGGGCGGCGGGCCGCGGCGCGGGCCCGGGGCCCGGCGCGTGCGGCTGGGAGGCGCTGTGGGGGGCGGGCGCGCGGGCGGCGGCCGGGGCCATGGCCGAGGGCGGCGGGGGCGCGCGGAGGAGGGCGCCGGCGCTGCTCGAGGCGGCCCGCGCGCGCTACGAGAGCCTGCACATCTCGGACGACGTGTTCGGCGAGTCCGGCCCGGACAGCGGCGGGAACCCCTTCTACAGCACGTCTGCCGCCTCGCGCTCCTCCTCGGCCGCCTCCTCGGACGACGAACACGAGCGCCCCGGACCCCCGCCGCCGCCCGGCGCCCCCGACGCGCAGGAGTCCGACGAGGACGAGGCCAGCGCGGGTTGGAGTGCCACGCTGCGGGACCGCCCGCCCCCGCGCTTCGAGGACACCGGCGGTAAGGCGCGGCCGGCGGGGGCGGGGGCGGCCCGGGGAGGCGCGCGCGCGCGGGGCCGGGAGAACTCCAGACGCTCGGTGGGCCGGCTGGCCGAGGGCGGCTGTTCGGGTCAGCACACAGATGGGGCCGCGGCAGCGGGGATCTGAAGTGCGAGAATCAATCTGGTTGCATGGTGGTGGTTGGTGGGGGCCGCTCCGACTTGCCCGCGGATGGAGAGGGTGAGGCGGAGGCCCCGGGCCGGCACCCTGCCGCTGGCAAGGACCCAGAGCGGGGCCTTCCCTCACTTGCTGGGAGTGTCCAACCCAGTCACACCTCACCTGTGGGGTTGCTCGTTAGGGGTGCGTTTGAGTTATGCTAGTCCAGCCTGATGCCGCTTGTGTGTGAGAGTGTGTGTGTGTGTGTGTGTGTGTGTGTGTGTTGCGGGTGGGGGGTGCGTAAATCATTTTGTATGGATGGTCCCAGAGCAGCCTTACCCAGGTGCCAGGGGTGGGGCAGCCAGCCGTTGGAGGGAGGCCCAGGGAGAGCCGGGGCGTCTTCACTGGCTCGTGTTTTCTCCAGTGAATCTGACAAACTTTGTCCATGCCTTTCAGGATCACTTGCTCAGAGCAGAGAAGAGTGAAAGGACAAGTTTAGCAGCGTTAAGATGTCTGCTCTTGCTCCAGAAGGCACTTGTGTGTTCAGGTTACGGACGCAGTCATGGTCAAGCCCCTGATATTTGGAGGTCGCAGGCCTGCTGGCAGTTGTGGCTGCTTGAAGTCCTCCTTTACTGCCTTCTTTTTGGGAAGGTAGTTCTGAAACGTCTCTGCTTAGCCTGCAGAAGCTCTGTGGCCTCTGCCCTCTGGGGGAGGTGGAGACCAGCCAGCAGTTCCCACCTGTTCCCTGATGCTTTCTGTTCCTTGCTCAGCAGCCTACTGCGGCAGGCCCTTGTTTCTGCACACCATTTTTGTGTGTGGAAGAGTGTGCAACCAGTGTTGTTGAGGACCAGGGAGTGGCCGTACTGGGCCCGATGCGGCTCTCCCTGTGGCTCTCCCTGATTATTGTTCAGCCATAGGAGGGCAGGCCCAAGGGACCCCTGGCTGGTGCCTGGGCTTGGATCTGGACCTTGTGCCGTAGCCTGCTGGTACGCTGATTGGGTTGGCTGGACTCTCTCAGCAGGGACTGGTCTGCAGACCTCCCACGGACAGGCTGTAGTGTGGACACCCTGAGCTACAGCTGGGCTTGTAGGGTCCGAGTCAACTGTGCCGTGTTTTGGAATGGGTGAATTTAACATGTTCTAATTTAGGCTTTGGTTCAGAGTTTGGGAATTTTCAAAGTCATGTCACCCTGCATAATCCTTTTAAACCCCGTCCATTTCCCAGTCATAAGGGTTTCCAGCGGCAGACGGCTGTTTTCCATTCAATTAGCTCTTTAAGAATTGTACGTACCCAGAGCTCTGGTTTGCCAGACTTGATGCTGTGAGTGCTGTGATCCAGTTTTTGATCTTGGAACATGAGATACATGTCCTCTTGTTTCCCTCCCTCTCCGGGGAAAATAGGGGAATCGTGTTAGCTTAAGCCTGGTTATGACTAAGAGCCATGAGTGTTGGTGTGAGAAGGATGAAAGCACCTAAATACATTTTTAAGCCATATTATCATACATATCAGTAACCTATACTTGGGAGAAATTCTGTATCAGAGCAATTTAATCTAGCCACTGCAGCACTTAAATGGTCATGAAGTTCAGGATCATCCGTCATTTAGCACCAGGTTCAAATTCTGCTTCCTTCGGATGTGCACTGAGCTCACACCTGGACCTGAGAATCACAGGCTGGCAGGCACTTTAACCAAAGACATTAGTGGTTATTGGATGGTATTTATACCCAGTTTTGTTTTCCGGTTTTGTGTGGAAGCTTGCTTTTAAAATCCAGCCCTAATGAAGAATTTCCTTTTCTCCTTGAAACAGTCTTTCCCTGCGGGAAATTTGGGGTGGTGGTGGAAGGGTGAGGTGGTTGGTTTATTAAGCATGAGTTCAGATGGCCTGAAACAATGGGATATGATTTATGGGGCCTGGAAATAGATGCCGGGCAGAGAAAACCCTTGTGCCCAGTGGTGGGGGGAGAGAGATGGACGGGTTTGTTAAGAGTCTGAGAGCTGCACCCTGGCCACTCGGAGAGCAGAGAGTCTCAGGCCCTGAGGTTTATTAAAGTGTCGAATCTAACCCCACTTTCAAGGAAGGCAGCTTGGGCCTGCCTTCCATATTTGTTCCCGGGTTCGTTGACAGACCTCAGTGGGCCAGTGGGGTAGGAAGGGGGGTTGCAGGATGGTGGCATTTGGATCTGTGATCAACCCTAAGGAAATACGTAGCAGAAATGGCTGTTGCTGCTAGAAGCAGATGAGGAAAGCAAAGGATTCTAGACTTAGGGAACAGGTTTCCTGCCTGCCTTCTGCTGTAAAAGCGTGTGTGTGTGTGTGTATAAGTGAACATGTATGTGTGCATCGGTGTCTTACACATAAATATGTATTGCTTGTGCTGGCTTGGGCTGGTTGGGGTTTTTGGTTTTGGTTTTAAGTTAGAGATTACAGGTGCTGTCTGGGACCCCCTCTGATGCCCTAGAGTCCCTGTGCCAGAGAGAGGCATCGGCATTGGGCACCCCTGAGCTTGGATCTGCATCTGGAGTGCACACAGTAGGGAGGCACCTGGTGCCCAGCCGAGGGGGGGCAGGGCAGGGAGGCAGAGGTGTTTCTGTGGTTCAGGTTGAGACTCGTCCGCTGGCGGCTCTTCTAGTCTTCCAGTCTTCCCAGACTCTTCCTTCTGTTCTGTCCATGCATTTAGCTTCCTGGGTCAGGCGCTCCAGAAGCGCAGCCAGCAGATATGAGTGGAGGTATCCTCTCCCTCTCCCCCTTCCCTGTCCTCCCTGGGTTCTGCTTGTGCCTGGAAATATGGGCCCCCTTGAGATGATTTAAATACAAAGACCATGCTTGCAGGGCTGCCTCTTAACCCCAGTGTGAAGGGAGGGTCAGCCTGGGAGCTGGAGATGCTTGCTGGGAGCCCAGGGTCCAGAACCTTCTCCTGATCAGACTTACAGCTCTCCCTCTAAAATAACCCCCTCAAGCTGTCAGCCTCACCTGCCCACTGTGCAAATAACAGACACAGCAGGCGGGCTCACTCCTTGGAAGCAGCACTAAATTCAGGCCCGGCTGCTTTCGGGCTTCTGCCCTTTTCATTTCTTATTCCGAGCAGTCTTGTGATTCGTTCCCTCCGAGGAGGCAGAGGAACAGGTAGATTCCCAGATGCTCGGGGGCTCCTGTGTGCTTGGCTTTGTCGGTGGTTCCTTTGCCGTGGCTGGCTGGATTCTGAGCTGTTTGCTTTTTCTCTTAGAGCCTGGACTTCCTAAGAGTGTTTTCTCCATGTACCATGTCAGCAGCCCTCTGTAATCATTCAGCAGGGAGGTGTGACCTTGAGAAGCTGGAGACGACCACAGGGCTTTGGAAATTAACATGGTTAAATGTTTTATCTTAGGGTTTGTTGTTGGTTTACTTGGCTTAAAGTCTTTTTTGACTGACAAGTAAGAGGAGAAACATCTTAAAGCTAGAGTTAAATGTATATGCTCGTAATGCGCTTGTGAGCTGAGGTACCTGGGCCCTCGTCATTGGTGTCCACGGGAGCCGCTGCTCCCACCTTTAGCTCTGTACGGTGTTCGGTGGCTCCGAGAGGAACCGGGCGTCTGGGCGAGCAACAGTGTACTACGTCTTATGCAGTGCTCCCTAATAGTCAGCCACGTGCCCCTACCACACAGAATTCAGAGAAGGGAGCTTCCTGGAGGGAGGTGGTGTTCAGACAGTGGGCATGACAGTGATCACAACTGGCGGTCCCCATTCATAGCATGCTTTTTCATAACCACGTCGAACCTTCGTGAGTACTCTGAGAGAGCCCTGATCACCTCCACTTGACAGAGGAACATGGATAGGTTTGGGGTGATGAGATTACCTGGGGAAGTGGTAGCCTTCTAATGAGGGAGACTTGATTATCAGGGAAGGTCATGCCTTTTTTTTTTTCTTTACAGCATCTAAAAACTTTTGCCATCAGAAATACTTTTGTATTTTTACAGGGAATTGCTTGTAACTTTTTCTCGGGGTGTATGCAGTTCAGTGAGGTCTAATGCATGTATGGATTTGTGTAACCAATCCGCACAGTCGGATAAGAGACAGAAAATCTGGAATGTTAACTCTTTATTTAATCCCTGCTACACCTCAGCCACTGTGATGAGTGTTGACAGAGCACTTCTGCAGGCAGTGGGGCTCTGAATGCATTGGGAATCTGGGGGTTGTGTGGGGTCTGGTACTCAGTCTTAGAGTCGAAAACTCACCTTTATTCTTAAGAAGTGTGATTGTATATTTTTTTCTTATTAATAAGTAACATATGTACATTTTAGGGAAAAAATGATAAAATCTCAAGAAATCCCATAACCCCTCATGACCTTAGATAATCATAGTTAATCATATTGAGTATACCCTTCATATATCTTAGGTGACACCTCGTTGGGTGACCTGCTCTTTAATTGTAATTAATATATTGTAGTCGTTTTCCATTTACATTTTTAAATGTCGATTTTAATGAGTCCGCGGTATTACACAGTTCTCTCTGGGTGGGCGTTGTTGCCACCTCCCCCTTATATTCGTTCCGCTGTGGTAAATATTCTTGAAGCCTAAGTCCGTGTGCACATCTGTAGCACAATCCTTAGCAGAAAATGACCAAAGCAGAATTGAATCAAGGACCCACTGTAAGGTTTTTGGTGTCTGTGGTGAAATAGGTCTCCAGAAACACACCTACGACGCTCCTGCCGGCCGTGCACCGGAAAGCCTTAGAAAGTCTTGCTCGGAGGACCCGCTCCAGTGCGTGATTCCTGCCCATATGGGACTCTTAGAGGACCGTTGCCTTTGGTAAAGCTTGCTGAGGTGTAACACACACAGCGTGTGAGTCCTAGCACACGGCACGCTGTGTGTAACTGGTACCCAGATGAGGATCAGGAACGTTCCGAGCACCCCAGAGGTTCCCTCCTGCTCCTTCCCAGTCAGTCACTCCCTGCCCCCTGCTTCTGTTCCATCACCAGCGATAAAGTTTGCCTGTTACCTCGCTCTGGTGGTTCGGTTCCTCAGGATATCTGTGGATTCGTTCTTGTTATTGCGTATGTGGCGTCTTAAATTTCATATCGTGTGTAGTCTTCCGTCACGTAAGTACTCTTTTACGTGGCATCCAGTTTGTGGCTTCTGTGGATAAGCTGCTTCAGACATTCTCATGTTTTTGGTGGACGGATACATTTCCCTTGAGAATGTAAACCTAGGAAAGGTTTGCCAGGTCCCAGATTAGATGCGGGTCTCTCCCTCGGCCCTGTCGACCTCGTGGGCTGGGTGATGTTTTGCTGAGGAGGCCTGTCTTGTGCATGGCCAGATGTTAGCCGCCTCCATTCGGCCTCTCCCTCCCGAATGCCCAGTGGCACCCTTTCCTCCCATTACAACAACCAAACGTTTCTCCAGGCGTTGCTGTATGTCCCCTGGGGAGCCAAATCACCTACAGCTGAGAACCACCGCTGAATTTTTTTAAAAACTTATTTTAAATTTATTTTTTGAAAAGATTTCATTTATTTATTTGAGAGGGAGGGGAGAAGCAGAGGGAGACGGAGAAGCCAACTCCCTGTTGAGCAGGGAGCCCGGCGCAGGGCTCGATCCCAAGACCCTGGGATCGTGACCCGAGCCGAGGGCAGACGCTTCAGCGACCGAGCCCCCTGGTGCTCTGAGAACCCCTGCTTCAGTACATGCTGCCACACGGCATTCCAGTTCCTCTAGCCACCAGCGACATGCGGGACATGCCATGTGTTAATTCAGCAACACATTGAACTCTGCTGGGATAAAACGATGAATGGGACCTGTCTTCTGGGGTCCAGCAGGGGAGACAAAGTAAAGACAAGGAGAAAGAGCCTCGGGGAAGCAGTGGGATCAGTGTTAACAGGGATTTATATGGGATTCCGGGGGAGTCCACCTGGTCCGGCGGGGTTGGGGAGGAGGTGGCCCCTCTGATGGAGGTGGCCCCCTGAGCTGCTTCTTGAAGCACAAATAAAGATTACTCAGGCGAAGAGGAAGGAACAGGGCATCTCCAACTCGGGCAAAGGCCAGGAGGAGAGAGAAGGTATGCCACTTGGCGCAGGGCCGGGTCCACCCTTTTCCTACCCTGAGCATCCCGACCTGAGGCCTTCTTGACGAAAATGTCCTGAAACACGACACGATGTCATTGTTACCACACCACAGCGCAAGTAACTGTAGCTGAGATCCGAGCTCCCACGTTCAGGTGCAGATACAGATGTTCCCGGCGTTTCCTGGCGCCCACAGGGCGGGGAATGTGGTAGGCTTGGTGAGATATACGAACTTAGAGAGGATCGAATCTGTGGAGGAGCCCTGAGGTCTGCCCTCGAAAGAAGGAAGAGGGAAAGGGAACAGCTCCACTTGCGTTGGCGGGAGGAAGCACGGTATTGTCTCGGGGTGGGAGGGATGTCGTACTAAAAGGATAACAGGCTCTGAAAACACCGGTGTTCCCCCCCGACTGGCACATGGGGCAGAGAACTCCTCTCCCCTTTGTGAGTTTCAGAAAAAACTTATTACAAAAGTAGGAACCCCAGGCCATAGTTAGCTGTCTGTTTAATAAGCCACTTTACTAAAAAAGTTTAGAACTGCAAATCTTTACACTCTCACTGCGACAGACTCACTCCTTGGCCAGGATATTGGAAACTTCATCTGCTTCGATTTCCAGCTTCTAGTCTGGTAGACACTCCCACCCCGTCCCATTTCTTCTGTGGAAGAGGAGCGATCTTTTACAAACATAAGCTAATCTGCCGATTCCCCTGCTTAAACCTTCCGGTGGCTTCCAGCCAAAGCCAAAGGGAATTCCAGAGTCCTTCTCAAGGCCTCCAATGCCCACAGCTGCTCCGTAGCCTTCCATTCCAGTGGCTCCTTTAGTCCCCTGACCTGCCATCTGCACAAAATCTATTCATCTCAGAGCCTTCATGCCTGTGGGGCCCGTACCTGGAATGTTCTTCATGGCAGGCTTTGCTTGTTAATTTGGTCTTGGTTCAGAGGTCACTGCCTTACCCCTGTCCCTCTTCGCTGCTGCATATGCTAATACATTTCCCTTGTGGGTTGATATTCTGGATGTCTTGGTCACAGTTAGGACACGGTGAGTACTCAATGTTTGTTGAATAAAGGAACGAACAGAAGACCAGATGAACACACAGCTAGATTGTTAAAAATGAGGATGGAATCAGCACCAATGGAAAGATGTCTACGAGGAGCTATGCGTTTTCTACCTCCCAAATAGTGGAAAGAGGTTGGGCCACTCTTGAGGGAACGGATCCCCTACTAGGAAGGCAGCGAAGCAAGTCTGGGATGTATTTTACAGGTTTTCTGTCCTGCATAGAAAACTGAACTTGGCCTCAGAGGAACTCTGCAACCTTGGGCTTCTGCGGCCTGCCCACTTCCTAAGAGCTAGATACACCCAGACAGGAGCCTACTGGAAATTTAAAGGGAAGCCAGTTATCTGTTTAACAAGGGCTTGTGTGTCCTCTACTATGTGCAGATAGTGTTCTAAGAACTTCGTTTTTTTTGTTTTTGTTTTTGTTTTTTAAGATTTTATTTATATATTTGAGAGAGAGAGAGGGCAGGAGCTGTAGAGGGAGGGAGAGGGACATGCAGACTCCTAGCTGAGCAAGGAGCCTGACACAGGGCCATATCCCAGGACCCTGAGATCATGACCTGAGCCGAAGTCAGATGCTTAACCCACTGAGCCACCCGGCGCCCCTAAACACTTTGTAATGTGTGTACTCCTCAAAACAATCTTGGGAGGTATTATTATCCCCATTTTTAGTATAAGGAAACTGAGTCACCGATTGGTCAAGTGACCTCAGGTGAAATATTTCCTTTGATTAGGGGTCGAGGAAACCCCATCCTTAGAGTGTGACTGTGGAACACAGTATATCTGGTCAGATCTGCTAATTAATGGTATGTCCCTTGCGAGGGGCCCTCGAAGGCCAGTGTCATCCGCCAGATCTGTTTGACTTGCTGCCTCTCTTCCCGGTGGCAGCACCTCGTTTCTCAGTACCCCTTGTTGTGAGAGGGGGCCACCGCCTGGATTCAGGGCAGTGGAAAATGAGCCCCAGGGTGGGCTCCACTCTCAGGCCTGGCCGCGAGGAGGCCCCTCGGAGCCACACATCAGGGATGTTGGAGGCCGGCAGGCAAAAGGACCTCATATCGAGATCACCATTTGGAGAAAAGCCACTCCCGCTTGAGCCACAGCTGTCGGGGACTAAATGCATGTCGGCCAGAAATGAACTCCTTCCCCGTTTGGGTCATCGTATGTTTGGTGGGGGTGTTAGAAGAGCCAGGTTCGCCGACATGGACGGTAAAGAAAAGTGGATTCCTGTGGGGGGAAGTGGATTCAGAGCAGTAGGGCCCACGCCGGGTTGCTGCGTGAGGACTCCTGAGGGGCGAGGAGGGAAGACAACCCAGAGAATACAAATCAGTTCCCTGTCTCCTCGCAGGGACGTTCCCACGGTGACTTTGGGAGTGGCCAGGTAAGGGTGCCGGGAAGCCACGTGCATCCAGCGCTCTGGAGACGGGTGTTCAACCGCACGTCGGTGGTTTGAGGCTGTAGATGGTTTGGAAGGGGCTTGGTGATCAGTTTATGGCTGGAGAGGACCTGGGGCAGGAGGCCTGGGCTGTGCGTGGGCTCACCCGGTGACTTTGCACCAAGGGGCTCCTTCCCAGGGTTCTGAGGGTCAGGAAAGATGTTTGGGGAAGCCCAGAGCTGCTGGCTCATTCCAGGTAGCTTTATCTTTCTTCTTTTAAACTCCCTCTGTCCTGTGTGGCCAAAATGCACATGATGGCTTTTGTGCTACTTAGGAGATTTTCAGAACTTTTCAGCAACAGGAACCTTAGAGAGGGCAAACCCAGGGTACCTATATGAGGCAGGGGAAAGCAGGCACTGTCTTTGAAGTTGGGAGTGGGAGCGCCCCTGAGCCCCCCACCCTCAACCCAGGGTGCTTCCACACACACGCCCCCCCGCCCCCAGCAGCCCCTCAATTCCTCATACTCTAATGTGAAGGGCCTTTGGCTCGGACCTGGATCAGGAGGGGAGAGAGGCCTCTGAGAGGCGCCCAGTCCTTTCTGAGATGGTGAAGAGGACACTGATATATCAATGAGATTCTGATGTTTCAAAGCCACCCGAAAGTGTCTATGGCAAAAGTGATTAAAAATTGAATTATTTTGGGGCCACCTGGGTGCCTCAGTTGGTTAAGCCTCTGCCTTCGGTTCAGGTTATGGTCTCAGGGTCCTGGGATTGAGCCCTACATCGGGCTCCCTGCTCAGTGGGAGAGTCTGCTTGTCCCTCTGCTTACGTGCTCTCTCTCAAAAAATCACAATTTTTTTTTAATTTTAAAGATTTTTATTTTATTATTTTGGATGGAACTGGATTGGGAAACACCTGTTTCCTTCTTTAGGAAACTGCTACAAAGGGAAGATCAGGGATTGGGAGAAAGGATGATTTTCTGGGAAGAAAAAATGTAAATAAGTGTAATTGTCTAAAAGTGGTGAGAGTCTTGCTTATAGATGTTCCTCCTGCATTTTGGGAAGGTGGAGAATCCGTAATACCTTCCAATTAAAGTTTTCCTGAGAATCTCCAGCTGACTTTGGCGGTGGGGCCGAGGAATGTCCTACGTGAAGATTCTGAGCTTCTATGAGTGAGCAGACCTCCACTCCAGAGTCACATAAAAAGCAATCTGCACCTCCTTCCTGATTAGTCTCTAATGAAACTTGCTTTCCTCAGGTCCCAGCATTTGAGGCAGATAAATATGTTCCCTTTCGTTGGCTCTTACTAATACTTCAGCAAGATTTCCCATGTGCTTTCTTTGGCTGGCTGGGAAACTGGACCACAATTTATGGCATCTTAGGGGACATGCGCATAGAATTCCAGTGGGATCCCGGAGCAGAACCTAATTGGAGATCGGAGACCACTGCTGTGTGAAGCTTTTCTTTAAGATCGAAAGAGGTGCATGTCATGCAAATATTAGCAAGTGTAAGTTCACACTATCTATTGAAAATTTATAGACTCATTATGGTCAAGAAGGCTGGAAGATACGTAGATTTTGGGAAAGATGCAGGTAAATTCAGGGAGGTGACAAATTACCCCAGGGAAACTAGAATGGCTAAAGAGTATGGCCCAAACTTTAAAAAAAGATTTTATTCATTTATTTGACACAGAGAGAGCCAGAGAGCATACGTGGGGGGAATGGCAGAGGGAAAAGGAGAAGCAGACTCCCCGCTGAGCAGGGAGGCCCATGTGTGGGACTCAATCCCAGGACCCTGGGATCATGACCTGAGCTGAAGGCAGACACTTAACTGACTGAGCCACCCAGGTGCCCCCTGACCCCAACTTCCAGAGATGGTGTGTGAGACAACTTTGATGGGAAGGAATGACTGTCCTTGATTCTGCTTCTCAGGAAGGCATTGTGATGTGATGCCCAGGACTTTGGAGACAGACACGCGCTCTGTGCCCTTCCCGGCTCTGCCGCTAAAGCAACACCCTCCAGAGGGCAGCTGCAGGCACCAGGTGGCGTCCCACAGGGTCAGACACGGGAGGCACTCAACCACGTACCCCTTCCACCATCTTGCTTGGTTTGGAAGAGCGATATCAATGTCCCTGCTGCCAAGGACCAACCAGAGTCACGTGTCCCATGGGGCACGCCAGCGTTCCTTCACCCCATCAGGTTATTGGCAGCAGGGTTGGAAAATTTTTAAATTGCCCGGGAAAACGAAAGCAAACGGCTCCAAAAAGGAGTTTCAGAATGCAGACTTCATACTATGTTTTGAGTCCATTTCATTCATTTGGCAGATACTGACAGGGTGCTTATGTGCCAGGTGCTGCTGCATTAGAAACTGACTTGAGAAGTTAACGAGGCGAGGCTCCAGCCCTCAGCCAGCACAGAGTCGATCAATGGACGCGGGTGACCGACAGAGCACTGTGATGTGGAGTACTAGGTGCTCTCATAAGAAGGGTGTGCTAGTTGTTGAGGGAACCCTCCGGGGGAGCCAGGCACCAACACTTGTGGAGAGCTGTGGGAAACATGATGGATGCAGATGGCTCCAGGGAAAACCAGAGAACTGCTCAAATCCCTGCTCCTTAACAGCTCCAAGTGCCCGCCTGCTTCGGAGACAGAGTGGGAGCTGGGGCAGAGTGGGAGCTGGGGCGAGCAGGGAGCTGGGGTGGGCGTGGCGATGCCCGAATTCCCACCAGCAGCCCCTGCCCTGATTCACCTGTCCCTTAAGGAGTACAGTGACATAGGATGTCACCAACAGAGGATCTTCCCCTGCATCTTGGTACTGGGAAAGCGCGCGAGGGCTGTGGAGCTGAAAGCAAGAGTTGGTAGTTCTAGTACTGTGTGCAGGGTTTTAAAAACTATACTCGGGAAAATATCCGGTCTTATTTGCATGTGTTTGTATCATGCACAATTTTTAACTTCAATCCTCCTTTTTACCTTCTTCCCTGTTGTTAAGATTCTCCTCTCCTCTCCGCTGCCTTCGTCCCTATAATCCCTGTTGACAGCCTGGGGCTCATCCATGAGCACATTTGCACGCATGGGGCTCTGTCATTGTTTAACAAATACGGGCTCATTTTATCTACCTCTTGATCTAGTGCTTCTTGTTTAATAATCCCTCATGAATAACTGTCCTTCTGTTCTTATCTTTATTTTTATAAAGAACGGCTCACCTTTTATCAGGTGCCTTTATTTTTTTTATCAAATGCATTTATTGCTATGGTCTTAGAGTTTTTTCACAGTTGATTTAGTGATGAGGTAAATCTTATTGATTTTCTGGTCTTGAGCTCCCTTTATTTTCCTGGAATAAATCCAAGCTGGTGTCAGGATATAGCCCTTTGATAGATGCCAGACTTCTGTTATTTGCTAACATTAGTTCAGTTTCTGTTAACTAATCTGTCCTAAGCCAGATTTGTTAATAGCTTCCCTTTCCTCCCTCTCAGGTTTGGGTATTAAAATTGTGCTCAGCTTCATAAAGTGAATCGGCTTATTATTGTTTAATTGCCTGTTGCCATTTAACAGTAGAATGACGGTTATTCAGCTGCAAACCTATCTGGTCTTGGTACTCATCTTCTGAATTTTCCATTCCTGAATCATTTTGATGATTTTGTTTTCCTAGGAAATCATCGTTTCTTCTAGGTTATCAAATTGGTTTGTATAAAGTACCTTGCAGTTTAATGATTCTTTTTTGCTTTTATATTATGCATTTGCTTTTATATCTCTGTTGCAATCCTTATCTGTTCTGCAACTCTCTTTCTCTCTCCATCTCTCCCCTCCTCCCTGAAACCCCCTCTCCCCATCCCCCTTCCCTCTCTCACCCCATCCCCCTTCTCTCTCTCACCCATCTTTCCTCTCTTTTATCTTTAATAGGGCATGTGAAGTTTTTTTTTTTATTAGTCTTTTATAGAAACATCTTTGAGTTTATTTGCCCCTCATATTTTTTATTAGTTTAAAAATTTATCTTTGTTATAGTTACTTCCTTTCTTTTGATTTATTGAGCTGCCCCTTTCTGGTGGGTTTAAATGAGTACAAAGTTTCTTTTATTAAAAAAAAAAATGTTTGAAATTGAAGACATTTGACACTAAAATCTCCTTAGAGTATAACTTCTGGTGTCTTCTGTAAGTTTTGGTATGGAATAGTCTCCTTTCCATTGCTTTCAAGATTTTCTTCAGTCCTCTTATGATTTCTTCTTTGATGGAAGACTTTATTTCTTAACTTGAATGTAGTTTCAATTTTTTGTTACCTAGTTATCTAATTTTGATTCTACTGGATTGTGATCAAAAAACTGTCCTTTAAATCTTTCAATTTGGAAGGCTCGTAAAGATTTTCTTTGTTGCCAAGTATGCAATTAATCTTTACAAATGTGGCTTTTCTTAGGTGTAAGAAAGAAATATTTTTTTGAGGGAAATAAGAATGTCTATTTTCTGTGTGTCTTTTTTTTTCCCTCCCTATAGTAGATATTCCCATTTGAAAAGCTAAAAATTTACCTTGTTTTTGCATTTTTAGAGTCTTTAGGTATTATGTTGCTAGATGTGTACCTGTTATACCTTTTATATCTTCTCTCCAGACTGTGCCTTTAAAAGTGTCCCTCTTCATCTTAGACCCAACTTGTCTGCAACGAATTTTGCCATTCCTGCTTCCTCTTTTGCATGGTATCTCCTCCGCTGGTACATTCTTCTCAATCCCTTTTGCCATTTTAAGTACATTACTTGAGCAGCATGCATCTGTAAACCCCCCCCTCCATAGGTGCTTCGATTTATTTATTTATTTATTTATTTTAAAATATTTTATTTATTTATTTGACAGACAGAGATCACAAGTAGGCAGAAGAGAGAGAGAGAGAGGAGGAAGCAGGCTCCTTGCTGAGCAGAGAGCCCGATGTGGGGCTCGATCCCAGGACCCTGAGATCATGACCCGAGCTGACGGCAGAGGCTTTAACCCACTGAGCCACCCAGGCACCCCGGTGCTTTGATTTAGTAGAAGAAGTCAGTCTGTATACAGTTAAAATAATAATAAACAGGCAAGTTTCCTCCCATCTTATTTTTTTTTGTTTTTCTTTTCCCCATTTGTGATGTTTTTAATCAAGTTCATTCTTTTTCTACTTGATAAATATAGAAGTTCTTTGCATCTTTTCGATAACAACTTCATTGCGATATAATTCACATGCCATACCACTCACCCGTCTAATGTGTACAATTTAATGGCTTTTAGTATAGTTTACTATACTATACTGAGCTATTTGCACATTTTCCTCATCCCCCAAAGAAAACTTTAGCCATCACCACCAGCCCTAGGCAACCGCTAATCTACTTTCGGTCTCCATAGATTTAGCTCTGGAAATTCCAGATAAATTAAATTACGTGATATGTGGTCTTTTGTGACTGACTTCTCTCAATCAGCAGAATGTTTAAAAGGCTCCCATGTGTCGTTGCACGTATCAAAATTCTATTCCTTTTTAAGGCTGAATAATATTCCACTGGCTGGATAGATCCCATTTCATTTTTCTGTTCATCAGCTGATGAACATCTGGGTTGTTCTCAGCTTTTTGCTGTTATGAATAAACCCCAAACCTTCTTGTACAAGTTTTTGTGGGGGCATAGGTTTTATTTTTCTTGCCTATATACACAGGAGTGATACTGGTGTGTCATATGGCAACTCTCTGTTCAGCATTTTGAGGAACTACTAAACTGTTTCTAATGTGCCTGCACCATTTTCCAAGACCACCAGCAATTTACAGGTTCCAGCTCTTCACATCCTGCCAGCACTTGCTTTTGGGTTTTTTGGTAGTAGCCATCCACATGGGTGGGAGGTGGTATCTCACCATGGTTTTGATTTGCATTTCCCAAATGATTAGTGATGTTGAGCATATTTTCATGTGCTTATTGTCCCATATATTTTATATATACCCTATATATATATATTTATAAACATATGTTATATATTTCATATTTTATATATTTAAGAATATAAATATATATTTACATAAATATATAAATTTATATAAATATGTGAAATAATATAAAATATATTTATATATACATTTATATATTTATGTATATATTTGAATATTGGAGAAATGTGTATTCAAGTTCTTTGCTCATTTCTCAACTGGGTTGTCTTTTTATTTGAGTTGTAAGAATTCTTCATGCAGTCTGGATTATGTTCCTTATATATGATGTGCAAATATTTTCTCCCATTTAGTGGCTTATCTTTTGACTTTGTCGATGGGGTCCTTGGAAGCACAAAACTGGGACATTTTGGTGGAGTCCCATTTATTTATTATTTTTTTTAAGTTGCTTGTACTTTGGTGTCACGGCTGAGGAGCCATCGTTAGATTCAAGACCACTAACATTTACCTCTGTGTTTTCTTCTAAGAACTTTATCATTTTAATGCTTACATTTATGTCTTTGATGTATTTTGAGTTATTTTCTCTGTATGATGTGAGGCAGGGCTCCCGTTTCATTATTTGCATGTGGCTGCTTGGGAGTAAAATACTGTTCTTACCCCATTGAATTGTTTGGCACTCTTGTCAAACATCAGTTGACTGTAATTTATTTTCCTTTTTTTTTTTTTTTTCCATTGAGGCATTTCATATGCAGGTGTATATTCTATTTCTAGGAAAAAGGAATCCCAGGATTTTCCCTCTTCTGTGTCTTTTTCCTTCTTCATGGTGCATGATGCTAGCAGAAGTTGTCCGTACAGTGAAACCAACCTGAGGGGATGGGAATAGGTTATTCTGCCACTTTTCTAGATCTTTCAGTTGTACATCAAGTCTGGGGCTGGTCATGCCACACTTGTTTAACTTGCCCGTGAGGTTCACAACAGTTTTCCTGGCTCTGTGGTCATCAGTAATTTCAAATTCGCCAGTGTACTCATGCTTCGTCATCATAGCGAGGAAACCGGACGATGACTTTGGTGCAGGGCCTCCTCTAAGAACCTGGCCTTTGCCTCCCTTTTCAGCATTGTTAATGTTCTTGAGGGCATCTGTCGGACATTTGTGCACACTGTTACCACAGCACGGAAAGATGGCAGAAAAAGCTGTTTTCCCTTTTAATAATATTTGGTCTCGTTCTCCTTCCCTTTCTCATAACCGAATGCATATTTCCCCTCCATCATTTTGAAAATAGCATACAGTTCTCCCAACTGTTTTCCCCAGAACGAGACCTTGTGTATCAAGAATCCTTATTTCACTGTTATTATACACAATCTTAAAGATTTATGATTATCCTCTTATTTTACACATGCATACACACGAAGCCCTAAATACAGATTTTATCTAAATGGCTAAATGTTGGCCAAGACAGAAGCCAGTTGTAGGGAGAACTTCTAGGATAAAGATATAGTCTGAAGTTTTTGTTCTTTAAAAAAAGCCTTCATGGGACGCCTGGGTGGCTCAGTTGGTTGGACGACTGCCTTCGGCTCAGGTCATGATCCCGGAGACCCAGGATCGAGTCCCGCATCAGGCTCCCAGCTCCACGGGGAGTCTGCTTCTCCCTCTGACCTTCTCCTTGCTCATGCTCTCTCACTGCCTCTCTCTCAAATAAAGAAATAAAATCTTTAAAAAAAAAAAAAAAGCCTTCATATTTTATTAAAAATTGTAGGTGTCAGAATTCAAAAGGTTGACAATATAGTACAGGAATAATAATAATAATATAATATAATAATAATAATAATTTCTCCTGCATAGTCATTGCTGCACACTTGTAAAATGAGATGTTTCTTTCCTTTTTAAAAGGTTTTATTTATTTGACAGATCACAAGTAGGCAGAGAGGCAGGCAGAGAGAGAGGGGGAAGCAGGCTCCCTACTGAGCAGAGAGCCTGATGTGGGGCTCGATCCCAGGACCCTGGGATCATGACCTGAACCGAAGGCAGAGGCTTTGCTCACTGAGCCACCCAGGTGCCATGAGATGTTTATTTTCATTTGGGGTTATGGAGGGGCAACGTGTTTTTGGCTCTCCTGCTGAAGTAGGGACTTCTGTCAGTATTTTCTCCACCTTTTCCCCTAATAGTAGCTCTGGAAGATGAAGACGTCCCTCCATCCCCCAGACTTGAGGATTTGACCAGGACACGGGGGTGGTATAATCCCATTGACACAGTCTCATGAACTGGTTTATTGCTGGTTTATTGCTCATCGTCGTTTTTGAAGTATTTTCAGGAGTAAAGTTCAGGTGTTGCCCTTACTCTAATTTTTCTTTCTGAGATTTCTGACTGCAGTTGCTACTTCCTGCAGTCACTTGAGGAGAAACTAGGCATGTGGCATCGCAACAGTGTGTTTTTCTTTCAAGATGACAAAATCAGGGGCACCTGGGTGGCTCAGTGGGTTAAAGCCTCTGCCTTCGGCTCGGGTCATGATCTCAGGGTCCTGGGATCGAGCCCCGCATCGGGCTCTCTGCTCAGCAGGGAGCCTGCTTCCTCCTCTCTCTCTGCCTGCCTCTCTGCCTACTTGTGATCTCTGTCTCTCTGTCAAATAAATAAATAAAATCTTAAAAAAAGAAATGACAAAATCACTCTTGATTTCTGTACGCATCTCAGATTTTCATATACGGACATGGATTTTGGTGTCTACCCTGGGGAGATGATACGTACAGTGTGAGGAACACTTGTATTCTCATGACACGTCACCTTGGTTACCCAGAATTCTCTGGGCCCGGCAGAAAGGCAGAAACCCGGGTGAATTCCTCATTACTCCAGCAGGCTGTCAGCCCTCAAAGGCCTTCTGGATGTGTTTGTGCATCACGGCGTCTGCTGTGTAGGATACAGAAAGAGCACAGTAGTTCAGGGGGGAGATTTTCAGGAACACATTTTCCAAGAGGGATCAGCAGGATTCAGTTTGGGTGACTCTTGACCATTTTTCATCTTCTGACGACTGAAAGCGGTAGTTAGTCTACAGTCATTGTTTTAACATGCATTTTGAGTCGAAAGTTAGTTTCTGTAGACATAAAACTATAAGAATTGTCTTCCTAAAAGGCATTCGTGTAAGGCCTGTTATTTTCCAGCTTGATTAATGAAAACAAAATTTTTCTGGAATGCTTTCTTCCTACTCTATATATTAGTTTTCAGGGCTGGATTGGAAGTGATTTATTGTGGATGGTGTTATACATGCTCATGGAATTTTTTTCTGTTCCTGGATTTTTAAGGTGGCAGAATTGACTTTCTGGTTTTAATTTATCTTTACTAGATGAGGAATTCACAAAAAGGACTTTTTCTTGAAATATTCATAGCCTGGGGGTGCCTGGGTGGCTCATTCAGTAAAATGTCTGCCTTTGGCTCAGGTCATGACCTTAGGGTCCTGGGATTGAGCCCTGCATTGGGCTCTCTGCTCAGTGGGGAGTGTGCTTCTCCTGATCTCTTACTGTTTCTCACTCTCTCTCTCTCAAGCAAATACATTTTAAAAATCTTTAAAAAAAGACACATAGCCTGAGTTAAGTGACTATAACATTAAATTCTTTAGGGCTATTTGCTTTAGTATGAGGGAGGCTAATACATGAAGTAATTCTCCAAAGATTATAATTACGATATCATCCAACCTCTATTATTCTGCCTTATATCATTACTTAAATTTTCTGTCCGTTCTAACTTCTGACATTTTAATTATAATAAGTCTTGGCGTGGATCTCTTTGGGGTTCATCTTTTTTGTATTCTTCAGTTTGTGACTTCTATTTAGTACTTTTAGTACTTTTTTTCTATTTGGTACTTTTTCAGTCTCCCTATTGAAGTTCTCTCTGTGTTTATCCTTTTCTTCCTTTTTTTTTTTAAAGATTTATTTATTTAAGAGACAAAGTGTGAGTTGAGTGCAAGTTGGGGGAGGGGCAGAGAGAGAGGGAGAGAAGCAGACTCCCTGCTGAGCACAAGCCCAGCCCAGGGCTCCATCTCATGACCCTGAGATGACAACTTGAGTTGAAATCAAGAGTCGGGCATTTAAGCGACTCAGGCTCATGTTCATCCATTCCTCTCCTGAGTTCAGTGAGCGTCTTTATGACCATTACTTTGAACTCTTTATCAGGTAAATTACTCATCTTAGTTTTGTTAAGGTTTTTTCCCGTTTTTTTTTTCTTGTTTTTTGTTTGGAACGTATCCCTCTGTTTCCTCATTTGCTTGGCTGTTTTTATGTCTTAGGCAGAACAGCTCCACTCCTAGACTTAAAGGAGCGGCCTAGCGTAGGGGATGAATCTGGTGGGTCAGCTTTGCCCTGGTCCTGGCTTGTCTAGCGCACCTTTGTGATGGCCGAAGCAGTCTGTTTCTCGTACTCGATAGGTCTCAGTTGTCGGGCGTGTGCCAGGACTGCCAGTAATCCAAAGCTAGGGGGCGGGAGGATCTCTGTTGGCTCCTGGTTTCAGACTGATTAGAAACCTCACCCCATTGCTCCTAAGGTAAGGAGATACAGACAGTCCCATGGGGCTGCAGTTGTGAACCCCGCTGGCTTCCAGACTAGGAGTCCAGAGGTTTACAAAAGCAGGAGCTTCTCCCCGAGGAGTGAGGGGTTTGATCCCTTGGGACCTGCAAACAGACCCTGGGCAGCAGGTACGGAAATCAGGGCTCCAGATGAATGTATCTGCTCCCCTCTGCGAGGTACTGGTGAGCTACAGCAGGACCCACGGAGCGAGCAGATGGTGTGTCCTGGGCTCTGCTCCCTGGGAGCACCTTCAGAGCCTCAAGACATGTGGCAAACCTGAAGCCGGCCTCTCAGGCTGAAGCTCTGGGACAAGTGAAGAGGAAGTCCGGGTGTGCGTTCAGTCGGTTGTCTGCGTAGTGCCCTGGGGTTGGCAGCCGGCCAAGAGCTGTCTCTGATCGTTTCAGTTGGGTGGGAGTCAGGAAGATAAGCCCCCGCTGGGGCATCAAGGAGAGGCCCCTGTGTGGTCCGTGCTCGCTCACTGGCTTTAGTGAAGCAGCTGGAGAGTCCGGGGGTGGGCGCGCCCCCCGCTTTGGCCGGCAGGGGGAGATGCAAGGAGGACACACACCTGCCTGCGCTAGCAGCACTGGCAACGCCAGCAAGGCAGAAGCAGCAGAAACGGTGCCCGCCAGTGCCGCCAGCCAGGAGAGCGTCCCGACAGGACCCTGCCCCTCTGGCCGACTCTTGAAGATTAGCAGACATCTTTTTCCCAGGGCGCCGGGGTGGCTCAGCTGACTGGGCCTCCGACTCTTGATTTCCGCTCAGGTCGTGATCTCAGGGCTGTGGCATCGAGGCCCGCATCAGGCTCCGTGCTCAGTGTGGAGCTGCTTTTGCTCTGGTCCCTAGGATGAGCGAGTGTGTGCCCAAGCCCTTCAAGAGTGCAGCCTCCATTCTCTACAGCCTTCAGGGTCTCCTAGAGTTAAGCCCTGCTGGTTTTCAAAGCCAGGCATTTGGGGGGCTCACCTCTCTGGTCCAGGTCCCAATGGTTGGGATGTTTGCTGTGCGGCACACATCCCCGCCCCCCCAGGGAGAAGCTCCCGCTTTATGAGAGCCCTCCTGATTGTGGGTTACTGCCCTGGGGTGGGGTGTTGGGCAAGGTCATGCCTCTGCCTCTCCTGCCCTTATCTTATTTTATTTATTTGACAGAGAGAGACACAGCGAGAGAGGGAATGAATATAAGCAAGGGGGGTGGGAGAGGGAGAAGCAGACTCCCCGCGGAGCAGGGAGCCTGATGCGGGACTCGATCCCAGGACCCTGGGATCATGACATGAGCCGAAGGCAGAGGCCAAACGACTGAGCCACCCGGGCGCCCCAAGGCCCATTATTCAAACTTTTCAACAAGGACTTGGTCTGGTAGTTGCTTGGATGACTATGAGAAGCCACTGAGGGCAGAAGTTGCCCCAAAGAACCTCATTCTCAAATACCCGTTTCAGTGACCGTGTAAGCAGAGGCTTGAAGCTGCCATTGGCAGGGGTGGCATGCGTTCTACGTCGACTGAATAGTACGCAATTGAGGCGTATTAAAATGTTGCTGCTGCGATCACAAAAGGCTTTGGGTTTGGTCTTTTAGGTTAGCTTGACCTATTTTCCTCACTTTCTACCTGGAGATTAAAAGACCAGATTCTCAGAGCCAAGAGGAGGCAGGCCTGGTTTCCTGGTGCGGGCTCAGCCAGGCTCTGAGACCTTTGCCCAGGCCAAGTCAGCATCCTCCAAAGAGCTTAGCCAGTGCCAGACCTGAGGGAACCTGGACCACTCCTGATGTAATGTCGGGTTAAGTTTGAGACTATTAAAGAATAAGAGACTTCTGAGTCAAAATTCCCGAGTCTCCTTTGATTTCAGCCAAATCCTGGAATTCTCCAACTTTCCCGTCTCTACTGATTTTGCTTGGCAAAGTAACCTAACCTGAGCCTCAGTTTTCTAATCTGGAAAATGGGGGAATAGTAGCCCATAGAAAATCCTCTGTGAACACGCGTCCCTTTCCCTCCCCTCTGTCTGCTGCTTGAACCCTTCCTGGCTTTTCCTAAGGGTAAACAGTTATTGTGGGGCTTGCTTGGTCAGGGAGCGCCCCAGGCTCCCTCCCTTTGCGGTGATTACTCACGTGTGTACATGGATGTCGGTGTCACTTAGAGTCAATCCTCAGGGAATCTGTCGCTTATGAGGTTTGGTTATAGAATATGATGAGTAATGGTTGGCATTAGTAATTTCTTTTTTTCCAGGAAAGACTGGGGAAATCTGAGAAATCAGAAGTTTTATCTGAACCCAAAGGCAGTTCCCCCCCATCAGCAATCAGCCATCGCTCCTGGCAGGGACTTCTGAGTTGGGGGCCTGCTGTCTTAGAAGGTGAGACAGTCTGGGAGCCCCTGCCCCCCCCTCTTTCTCTACACTACATTCCTGTCCAGGTCACCTCCTGTCTTGTCGGGGGCTGGCAGGTGTTAGCGCTGTGCGGTGGGGGGTGAGGTGAGGGCAGTGCACCCGTGGACCCCATACAGGCCCGTGCACAGCGGAGGGTGCGGGGGGATGCCAGGGACTAGCAGCGACAGCAAATGTGGCTGGAGGCCCGAGGTCTCTATATTGGGAGATGCCGGGCAGCAGAAATCCCAGGGCGGGAAACTGAGGAAGTGTGAAACCCGATTCCTTACTAACGCCAGCACGCTTTCAGTCTCTTCTACTCTCTGGAAAAGAGCCGAGAGTGAACATCTCACGCAGTGTTTTCTCCTTCTGGGTCTGGCCACTACCTCTGCCTTCAGAGGGAAGGGCCCAGTGCTGCAGCCGTGGGGGCTCTGAGCTGGAGGCCGCCGGCAGCTCCCCAGCCCGACCGTGCCGGGGACGGAGCCCTTCGGGCCCTGCGGCTGCGCTCCAGCCTTGGATCAGGCTGTGTGACAGGGGCCTGCTCTCGGGGCCTTCTCGGAGCCCTGCTCAGGGCCTTTTGCTGCTCACCCTCCTCTCCTGCCCCAACAGGCGGCCTTTGGGGCCGAGGTCCCGCTGGGGACGGTCAGGAGTTCCCCGTGAGGAGAGCCCCGGCTGTCAGCAGCAGTCACCAAGCCGATCCACGCTGAGCACCGGGCCGCCCCCTCATGCCCCTCCACGGGCTGTGAGCATCGCCGCGTCTGATGTGCGTTGTCTGCCTGCTACGGTGGGTGAGGGTTGGAGTCAAGGTGACCCACGAGGATGCTCACTACCTAGGGGGTCTGTGACCCCAGGGGCTCCTGCGACTCAGAAGCCAAGGCCAATGTCCTTTCCTCAGACCATACAACCTGTCCCTGTGTGACAGCCTGCAGGGAGCAGTCCCTCCTGGGAGATGCCAGGAGTTGGGTGGGAGGGACAGAGCGCTGAAGGGGACAGTGGTCTTCCAGGGTAAGTGTAGAGAGTCATGAGAAGTCGCCGGCGCCCCACTGGCTCTGTCAGAATCCTGACCCTGGGCCCTCCTAGCCCGGGGACCTTTCTGAGCCCATTTTCTCATACAGCGGAGAATATCAAGTAGACTCAGAGGATGGTTAGGAGAATGAACATGTCTAATGTAGATAAAGTCCCTTGCATAGTGCCTGGCATAGACGAGGTCCTCAGTGAGGGCTGGCGCTTGCCCTCTTACTGGTGTTCTGTAGCCACACGGTGGACAGTGAACCAAACAAGTATTTATTGAGCATGTACTCAGTGCAGGCACATCAGCGGACAAAGCTGATCCTTGTCTCCTAGAGGGGGAAGCAGAGAAGCAACCATCGGGACAGACAGATGGCCCATCAGAATGGAGGTGTTTCAAGGGGAAGGAACAGCAGACAGGATGGGGGGGGCTTGGGAATGATGGACCAGGGAAGGGGGCTCAGGCATGGAATTAAATAGAGCAGACAAGATAGGCCCCACTGAGAAGATAAGATCCGAGTGAAGCTTCCAGGACGCAAGGGAGTTGGCCAAGTGCATACCTGGGAAGTGGGTGTTCCTCCCATCCAGGTGGGCGAGTGGCTAGAGCATGAGGCCCGTGTGGAAGTGTGCCAGGAGGGCCGGTGCCGGGGCCGGGGGCAGGTTGCTGGGGAGGGAGTGAGGGAAAGAGGACTCGAGGGTAAAGGGTGGAGGTGGCTCGTGGGGAGCCTTCTAGGGCGTCTTAAGGACGTGGCTCTTTACTTGGCGTGCAGTTGGAGCCTTTGGAGTGTTCCTAAGAAAGGATGATGTGGCCCAATGTAACTTTGGAAGAGCTGCTCTGAGCACAGGATTGAGATCGGAGCATGGGGCGGGCAGGGGAAGGGAGAAGCACAGCATGTGGCCCCCGCCACAGTCTGACAGGAGATCGGGGAAGAGAGGACGGTGCGAGGTGTGTGTTGGACCTAGGCCCAGCCTGGTACGCGCATGGACTGGCTGATTCAACCTTGGGAACCGAGCGTTGGAGGAATCCCCGCCAGTGCTGAGAAGAAGTAGGGATCATTTTGCTAGAGGTTGAGATTCAGTGGTGAGTGAAGGTGCCCTCACAGCATCTTCCTGACCCTGTGCAGTCACGTCCGCTGCCTCCTGAGATGATCATCACCAGCCACGGCGACAGCAGTGCTGACGACAGCTGTCCGAGCACCAGTGTAGGAGCCTGTTGTGGCTGAGATCCTTGGCATCAAAGAGGTGGGGCTAACACCTTTCCCCTCTAAGGGGAGCACATACCGAAGTCGCTGGACCGATGGGAGGGGTTAGCTCTGCAGAAGGACCCTCCTGAGAAGAAGGGCTCCCCTGGGCATCTCCAGCAGAGCCTTCTGCTCACTGAGTAGTTGGCTCCCTGAGGAGATACCAAGTGGGCATCAGCACGACAGGGAGGGATTTTTGGGGGGGGCACTAGGTTCACCAGATAGAATATAGGATGCCAATTCAGTGTGAATTTCAGATAATAAATGTTTCAGTGGGCCTGTCTGTATGAAAACCTGTTTGTTATTTATCGGAAATTCACATCGAGCTAGGCATCCGGTATTACCTCTCGCTAAATCTGGCCACCCTCTCTTGGCGTGTTCTTGCTAATTGATGGGCTGCCCCTGAGACCGAGTCTGCCACCTTAGTAACCTGCCAGGGTTGCCAAGTAACAGGACTTGACTTTGAAAGAACCACTTAATCTTGTGGGGAGAAGGTTCTGCGGGGTTCCTGGCTGGGTCGGTCTCGGTCGTCTGGGCTGAGAGTGAGGGCCTCCTGCTGAGCTCAGATCAGAGCACCCTGTGTGTCCTGCCCTTCCTCTTCTGTCTTTACCAGATGAGTTGCTCCAGGGGTGAGGTGTGGACCCCCTGCTGGGTTTTAAGTTGTAGCAGATGTGACGGGGCTGGCCCTGAGGGAGGTCTTTAGCCCCTGCAAACCCGGGACTGGGAACTCTAGGGGTGGAGTCAGGTGCCAGGAGTGCAGACACCTTGGGCTGGCGCTGTCCTCTAAGGGCTTATGGTCTGTTCTGGGGAGGCCTCTGCCTCCCGCCCTACCCTGAGCATCTGCTCTGCTAGATGCCACCTCCTGTCTGTATGAGCTGATCATGTCCCCCCCACCCCAGATTCGTATGTTGAAGTCCCAATTCCCAGCAGCTCAGAATGTGACTGTATTTGGAGACAAGACTTTAAAGAGATGATAGAGTTAAAATGAAGTCAATACAACTGTGTCCTTATGAGAAGAGGTTAGGACACAGAAACACACGAAGGAAGACTAGGAGAAGACACAGGAAAAAGATAACCATCTGCAAGCCAAAGACAGAGGCCTCAGGAGAAGCTAGCCCTGCCCACACCTTAATCTTGGACTTCTGGCTTCCAGAACCGAGGGATGACACATTCCTATTGTTTAAGCCCCCGGGTCTGTGATACTTGTTAGAGCAGCTCTGGCAGACAACAGTCCACTCTACAAGGAAGTGCGACAGACCCGGGAGTCACCAAGGCAGGCAGGACTCCAGGGGCTGAGGGAGGTGGCCTCAGTTGTGTGTGCCTTTCAGCCCTTTGCCATTTGGGACCGTCAGGAGCCCGTAGGATTTCTCGGGACTGGAAGTGCCATGTCAGAGGGGAAGGTGAACCGTGATTCATCTGGTCCCCAGCCCGGGCATTGGTGGTTCCTGGCCAGAGGACCCTGGAGCTCATGCTGGGCACGCTGCCCCTGGAGCCAGCTCTGTGTTTTCTCGGGCTCACAGCTTTGGAGCTGGGTTTTTCCTGGCAGCGTCTTCGTGTGAGCTCTACAGAAGGCAAGTCACGTAAGGAAAATGTCAGCCAGCTCAGAAGCTCTGAGACTATTGATCTTCCTCAAGGGGCTCGAACTCCTTTACGTGTTTTAGCTGTAGCATCCCTGCAGAAGAGTGTAGGATCGTCAGTCACAGCTCGATGCATCTTTGCCTATGTGTGTGCCCATGTGTTCCTGGAGGAGGTTTTGAAAAGAATATTGTCCTGGAGCTATTTTTATGGCAGAGATATCTTTGAGTAATTAGAATTCATAAATACATCCCGGCCAGTCAAAAACTAGGAATTCGAGGGGCGCCTGGGTGGCTCAGTCCATTAAGCATCTGCCTTAGGCTCAGGTCATGATCCTGGGGTCTTGGGATCAAGTCTCGCATCGGGCTCCCTGCTCAGCGGGAAGCCTCCTTCTCCCTCTCCCCTTGCTCGTGCTCTCCCTCTCTGTCTCTCAAATAAATAAAATCTTAAAAAAAAAAACAACTAGGAATTTGAAGACTTGGGTTAATTGGAGAGAGGGACAGCAAAATTTGATTCTAGGTTGTTGGTCTTGTAGAATTTCTACTTTTTCCTTTTGGATGGTATTGGGGAGATTTTTGCTTTAGATTCTGTAGTTAGGGAAACAGTCTCCTGAACTTAAATTGGGAGAAGTTAGCTGGTGAGGTTATTAGCAAAGCCAAATGGTAGTTCTGCTCAGCACATCAGTGTGGCTTGAAGCCTGCCCTCCCCTCCCCACTGGCCTTACAGGGGCCTGAGCCGACCAGACAGGAGGAGTTTCATCCGCAGAGGCGAGATTGAAGGTGGCGAGGTTGAAAGTTTCATGTGGTCATGTAGGCATGTGTGTACATGTGTGTGCACGGGTGTGGGTGGCCGTGGACCTCAGTGGAGTCTCAGTTCCCTCTCTCGGCCACAGAGAGCTGAGGATTTGGCATAAACCAAAAGGGAGCTCTGTGTCCAGAAGCACCAACGTGCCTCCCAGCCATCAACTTAGAAAGGACCTTAGAGTGTAATTCCAGACTCCTAGCCATGGTCTGTAGGTGCATGAAGTTTCAAGAAGCCCCATCTGATTTACTGATTGTAAAAAGCTGAGTGAGCGTTTTTCACAGTACCTTATGATCAAGCTTGTTACACTTATCAGTCTGATCCTCATGGCCATGCCATGGGAAGGCTCTACTCCTGGTTTAAGGGATAGAGGCTCACACAGGCCCCGAGAAGTCAGGTGCACCCTGGGTTTTGCAAGCCTGGAGCCCAGGGTCTTCTGGGACACCACTCGTGCGTGCTGTCCTCTGCCTCCATGGAGCGTCGTGGAGTCCATGTGGAAGGTCACCAACTCTGTGAATGGATGTGTACCGTGAGTGGGTGTCTCGGGCACACCTTAGCTATGGAGGCTCACCACCCTCTATTTTTATTAAAGATTTATTTATTTACTAGAGAGAGGGTATATGTGTGTACATGAGCAGGGAGAGGGGCAGAGGGAGAGAAAGGGGAAGCAGACTCCCCGCCAAGTGGGGAGCTTGACAATGTGGGGCTCGGGCTTGGTGGTCCATAACCCTGAGATCCTGACCTGAGCGGAAACCAGGAGTTGGGTGGGCCACCGAGGCGCCCCTCCGCACCCCCTACAGAGGAAACAGTCCTGCTGTCCCAAGGTGGAGATCCTGAAGGGGGCAGGAGCTTGGGGTGTGGAGAAGGCGCTTGGGGAGAAAGGGGAGGAGTGAGGAGGAGACCAGAGGAGTTGGGGTAGGGGAAGGAGAAGTAGGAGCCATGGGAGCCAGGAGACGGAACATCTGCCTTCCTGGCCCTCGGACACCGCTCCTGAGCACGGTGGAAGGACAGGGTTCCTTGGAAGTTTCCCGGGAAAGTACGTGGGGGCTGTGAGGGCGGCTGGCAGAGTTCACCCTGCATGCTCTCTTGGCTCACAGGCGTGGGTGGGAGGGGGCTCCTTACATGTTGTGCTCTGGAAAGAGTCCCGACCGAGGGGTAGGTGGTCTCCGGGGAGATTAAAAAGAGAGTAGCGCATTTTGTTGAAAACCTGGGTAAAGCATATGGGACTGGTTCTTTTGAGGAGCCCCAGGTAGGGTTTGAATGAGAGAAGGCTGGGATTATGGAAGAGTTACAGTCCAGCCAGGGAGACTGAATGAGCAAGAGAGGAAGGAGCGGGTAGGAGCCAGGGTTTGGGGCTGCGAGCGGGGGGCGGGCTCTGGGGGCTGCAGCAGTGGACTCTGCAGCCAGGAGCCTGCAGGGGGCAGAGCAGACCCTTTAAAAGCCATGTGGGTTAAGCAGAGTGTGGACTGGGTGGGGCCCCAGGAGATAGCCCCTCTTTTCTGAACTCCTTTCTTGGCCTGTCATGGATCCTGGGACTGGCCCAGAGCCTCTCGGAGCAGATGTGGTCCATGCTCTAGGATGGCCAGACCTGCCTGGGTGGGATGTCACAGAGTCGGTCCCTCCTTTCCTTTTGTCCACCATGGGGTCTCCTGAGATCTGGTGTCCCTGTCACAGCATTGACCTCACATCTGTCCCGGAGCACACACACTCCTCCTGCCTTTTCCACCCCAACCCCTCTCTTATTCCCCAGTACCACCTCCCTCCCCTCTGCACACCCCCTTCTCGCCACCCCCCTTCAAACTGAGGGCCCCCCTGTGTCTCACCACCCACCTGCTGCTCTAGGCTCTTCGGTTAAGCTCCGTGGGGTCTGGTGCATTATTCCCCAGGCCCCGTGGGGTGGATGGCAAGGCTTGGAGGAGGACTTCTGTGGATGAGATCCCGAGCTGGAATGGGAGTGTGGGTCAGAGGAGGAGCCCTTCAGGCCCTGGGGACACAGGTGACGGACACAGGGGCCATGTGGACCCAGTAAGAGGTGGGAGCCCTTGGGGCCACGGAGCAAAGGCGTGGCTGCTGGAAATCTCAATAATGCTCTGGTAGAGGATGGGTTTCTGAGGTGCTCTGGAAGGATGGACAAGAGGATAAAAGGGTGGGACAGAGTCCTGGGGCGGCTGTGCTGGGCACCACACGATGGTGCTGCCCTCTGGGGCTCTTGTGAGTGAGCGAGACAGTGACAAAGCTCTGGGTGCTTTTTCACTGAACTTTGGCTGGGGGAAGAGCTGCCTGGAAGTAAAAGACATTTGAAGCTTTAACTTAAAACAGGCTCAGATGGTGGCCTGTTGTCAAAGCCTTATGCCTCACTGACTGGGCTTTGGCCGTCCCTGGCTGCTGGTTCCCACCTAGTGGGACAGACTGCAAAGTCATGCCAGCCCAAGACTCTGGTGCTGAGCAGATGTGGCCCGGGCATCCTGATACCCTGTGGCTTCCTCTTCAGCCCCCCCCCCCGCCCCATTACATGGGACTCTCCACACCTCTCAGCACAGCCCTGTGTGGAATGGGGACCAGGAGGCCATCTGGAGTGGATGTCCAAGACCAAGCCCAACATGTGTCTTCTGTCCTTTTCTGAGTTTCTCTTCTCTCCGTCTCACTGCAGTCAGCACATGCTCCGGGTGTAGACTTTCCTCAGTGAGGGCTCAAGCCCTGCAGTGGAAGGGCCTGGTAGAAACCCGAGTGGCAATTCCCTTCTCTGCTCCAGCCTTCAGGACCCAGGGCATGTGAAGGGAGCAGGAGGCAGATGGAGAAACAGTGTTTGGTGCCGATGCAGGTGTGGCCCTCTGTGTCTGAACGTCCTCTGTTGGTTGGCCCTGGGTAGGGTCCCACCCTGCACCCCCAGATGAGGGGGCCCCTGGGGGGACTGGGGCACTAAGAAGCAGATGCTCCGCCTGGAATCAGGTGCTCAGCATTCATTGCGTCAGAGATAGAAACCCCTCAATTCACAGATAGAAGGGAGCCGAGGCCCCGAGAGGTTAAGCTCTAGGTGTAGGCCCGGCCTGACACCACAGCTCCCAGCTCGATGCATGGGTGGGTGGGTGCACACTGTCCAGAAGGCCCCTCGGGGTAGTGGGAAGGGGCACGTGTTGCCTCCTGTGGGGATTCCCCAGCAAACCACAGCTGGTCTACGGTCACGTTACTGTTGGTCCACAGTTAAGAGGAAAAATAAGGACCCTGGGGTGCTGCGTAAGGCCAAACGTGGTTTTGATTGCAATTCCATTCTTTTAAAATTTTTTATGTTAAAATGATTAAAATCACGATTGAGGATTGGTGGGGAAGGGGACTCCTGGCAAATAGTCTTTGGAGCCTCTGGGTTCCCTTCGGTTTTTTAAATTGTCACCGATGTGTGAAATAGAAAAGCCCATGAACACGAATCCTCCAGCGGCCTCCTCCCTCCCACTGATCAGGAGGGTCCTCTCTTGGCCAGAAGCAGGAACGTGCTCACTTGCCATCTCCAGGAGGCTCAGCACTTCCCGTCCTCATCCCATGGGCGGGCTTCTCCGTAGCCCGAGGAGGGCCCGCTTGGCACCTGCGAGCAGCACCTTGCAAGTTCACCAAGGCACTTTAAAAGAAAAAAATTCAAAGGAAGTAAGATTCTCATTTGGGTTTTGAGATCTGGGTATGAAGCTTCACAGTCCTGGTAAGCTTCAATCCCGCCTTTTCCTGTAAAACGTTCATTTCATCTCTGCTCTTTTCTCACCACATCATTAAATGAGCAAATGCCCGGCAGGACGCCGGCAGCTGGCGCCCCGTGGCCCCCTTCTCTGGGGCAGGCTCGGGCTGCCAGTGAGCCTGGAAGAAAGTCACGCAGTTTGTGGCCTCAATTTTATCTAATGCTATCTTGAAGATCAGTGCCAGGCGTTTGGAGCTGCTTAATGATTGTGAGGGCCGTTTTATTTATCGGCTATTAGAAATGGTGCGGGTGAGGTTTATTTCCCTGGAAAACAGCACACCCTCTTAATTGCGCCGGAAGGGCCGCAGGAGCTGGGTTCTGTGGATGACCAGGCACCGCTCTTTGTCCTCGCAGGAGCACGTGGTTTGGTCCCAGAAGGTGTTCCAGTACAGAGAGAGAGGAAGGCGTGTTGTAACTTAGCACATAAGGCTTTGACCTCGGGGGGTGGGGGCGGGGCTGGTGTCACATCTGTATGGGGTGTTACACTTTCCACGGACGCCGGTGTCCTCTGTGGGTCGCGCCACAATGTATGCCACATTATAAGGACGCCATTTGAGAAGTCGTCTCTCTGTAAACCCTCTGTTACCTCCCTGTGGGGAAGGACAGAGCAGACATGTTTTTCCCCCTAGGAGAGAAAACGAGGGGGCAGAATTGGAAAATTGCTAAACTGTAGTACCATATGCAGTTTCTGAATCTTTCCTGAATGTTGTGATGACTAAGAGCGTGAGTCAGGACCCCGTATGAGACCCCCACGTTGCCTGTTGTGAATTAACCCCCATCTGCTTTGTTCCAGATGTCGGCTGTCGGTGACGGACAGGCTGGCAGTAGCTCCCCACTCCACCCACTCAGCACACACATACTCGGGCAAACCCTGTCCTTGGCGATGAGCCCCTGCTTTCCTGGTGACCTAGGAAGCTGGTCACTCTGGCCAGTTGGTAGGAAGTGGAGGTAGAGAAGCTGGCCCCGAGCCCGTGCTAAAACCCACACCTGCTGAGTTGGCCTCATGGCCCCAGGGAACAGCAGGTGCAAGCCGGGCTCCCTGGAGTGGGCAGGTGTGTGGGGGGGCGGGGAGTGGAAGCAGGAGATGCTCCGACAGTTCTGAGCCCAGATCGCTGCTCTGGGCCACATTCCCCCAGCCTTAGACTTAGTTTGCCCTCACTCTTGTTGAAGCCCAGCAGCAAAGACAGACAGGAACGCAACTGTTGCCGAACAAATGAGGCTTGATTGAGTTTGCTGCCGTGAGAACGTGCCCTAGACTGGCTGGCTTGGAGGAGGGGGACTGGAAGGAGCTCTGTGCAGGGATCGGGCTTCTGCTGGGTGATTTTCCAACAGGTTTGAGGAGGCCAAGGCTATTGGGGGATGTCCGGACCCATCAGCAAGAGAGTGTCTTGTCCATTTTTTCTGGAAGGTAGAGGATTGCCATGGGGCTGAGATGGCGCAGGCAAAGCAGCAGTGGCCGCCGGTGGTAGACGGAGCAGAAGATGTTTAGTTATTCTGATGGTTGCAGAGTGCCCCTCCGCCTGGTGTCCCCCCACACGGCGTGGTGACCTCATCTGATGCTTATTACATCCTAGGGCATCCTAAGTTCAGCGGGGAGTATCCCAGTCTGGCTGTCAGCAATTTCAGGGCTCTGTTCGATTTTCTCACCTGCCCACCTCCTCTGGA
Organism: Mellivora capensis; assembly: GCA_004024625.1. Lineage (NCBI taxonomy): Eukaryota > Metazoa > Chordata > Mammalia > Carnivora > Mustelidae > Mellivora > Mellivora capensis. The sequence goes on along the minus strand of PISX010005095.1, from coordinate 25,121 downwards.
CACTAGTTCCCTTCTTTATAATGGGGGTGGGGGTGAATCCATGTGGGGGTGGGGGTGAATCCATGGGGCTGGTCGGAAATCCAGTTCGAGGGCAGATCTGGGTCCACCCTAGGCCCCCTGGGTCAGCAGCAGCACAGTGAAGTCCCATAGAGGTTTCTAGGAGCATATGAGTTTCAGGAACCCTGCTCATCGTGCATTTGTGTGTTCAGTGAAGGGAATGGATCTGAGGGATGGCAATCATCTTGGCAAAGAGGCCTGGTTGAATGTCTGTCCTGGATCTCTCCCGGTGCCACCTCGAGATAAGATAGCATGCATAAAGCAAATGAGGACTGTCTCAGCCATTCCACTTAAAGCTGGTGGTAGGTAAAATTGTATTACTGTGAGATACGTAGGGTTTGCGTTGGAAGTCAGGGTCCCATGCTGACCTCACCCTCGTAGGAGCCATTTCTCCTCCCTCCTTTCTCTCTACAAAAGCTTGTCTTGACACTTAAGAAAGATCTAATAAGTCTTTCTGGGAGAGTGTTCATGCTAATGCTGTATTTCCCTACCTGAGCACTCCGGGGTATTTTAACTTTTAACCAGAGACAAGGGTCTTGACCCAGAGGAGTGAAATTCTGATGATGGGGTTTCTAGAATTTGTACTGCTGAGAAACTTTCCATGGAAAAGAGAAGGGCTGTGGATGCCAGGCTCGTAGTTTGCCAGCTGTGGCCCCTGAACAAGACTGTGCAGACCCGGCTGATGCCTCCAGGCAAAGCTCTTGCCTTCATACCTCGGACAGCCCCGGTCTCACAGAGTTGGGTCATTCGTTTGTTGCCTTGAGGGTGTGAGGGTGACCAGCCATCCAGGTTTGCATGAGACTAAGGGTTTCCTGGGATGCAGGACTCGCAGCCCTAAAACTCGGTCGGTTGAGGACAGAGTGAGATGGTTGGTCGCCAGAGAGCGGGAGAAGTGCCTGTTTGGAAACACGTGCCAAGGTTAAGAGCCCTTCAAATGTCAGAAGTCGGTCCCATCTCACTGCGAGGACACCGACCTTCTGTTTAAACTCGAGCTGATGGCAGTGAGCTGGTGTGGCTGGCGCTTCCGAGCTTGCTCACTGTCTCCTGGGAACCTCATGGTGCCGGATCTTGGGAGTGACACAGAGGCAGCCTCTGCAGCCAGGGGCCTTTGAAGAGCTCTCAGCTCTGCGGACATTTGAGAGTGAGCGCCATGGCTCAGAGCCCGGCAGGGCTGTAAGCACTTGACCGTCAGCTGGCTTTTCCTGGTTTTTACCTCCAATCCCGGCTTCTCAGACAAAACCTAATCTGGGGGAAGGCACTCTGCGCGTCTGCCTTGTGGATGAGAGGCCTCTGGGGCTGACAGGGTGAGCAGAGATGAGAAAGGAAATGGTGAGAGAAGCCGAGCTGGTCCCGGCGAGGGGACCCTGGCGAGGTCAGGAATTACCAGCGCTGGCGTCAGAGCTTGGGGAAACAGCCGCGTAGTTGTCCTTTCCAGGCAAAAGTGCCTTTGTGTCCAGTCAAGCCATTGAAAACCTTCCTGACTTAAAAGGGGTCAGTGAGCTTTATGGCCAGGCAGATTCCCGCTTTCTTTGGGGGACAGTTTTTGGAAAGAGGGTGGGGGAGTTGGACTTGACCCCTGGGAAAGTATTGGATCACATTTTTTCCACCACTTAGGTCTGGTTTAAGATTATCATTGAATGTCGTGTTGATAAAACCAGGAGGCAGAGTAGCCAAGGAGCGAATGTGTGTTAATACTTTTGATGTTTTGACTTCGACTAGTTTGGGGAAAGGTAGGTTTCTGACTGCATGGGTGGGACATGGGAAAAGGAGAGGGGTTCTGAAGGCTGTGTGATTTGGAGGCATGGCCCTGCTTGTAGGCATCATGCAATGAGATCGTGTGCAGAGAGATGGGTTCAAATCCTGCCTCTGGCATGCAGATCTGGGGTCCTGGGGCAAAGCATCACCCCTCCTATTAGTGCTTTCCCTCCGCTGAGCACATACGTGCTGGGCGTTCTGCCAGGAAATCACCAGATGTGCCCTCAATTCAGCCTCACAGGTATGGGAAGTAGTTCTCTTGGGTACATTTTACAGATGAAGAAGCAGAAACTTAGAGGATAATAGTGACTCATCCAGCATCTTACAGGGGGTAAGGGCAGAACAAGGGTCTCAGGGCCGTTGGTCATTTATTATTTGTTGCCTTCAGAATAGGGGTGATTCCTGAGGAGGAAGCACCCTGAGGTTCCCTTCCCCATCTCCTTTGTTCTTTCTGTTTTCATCAGTCCTCTGCAAAGCTGTTTCCAGGACGGCCATTCAAAATGGAGGCACAGATAAGACCCCGAACTCACCTTCTCTCATGAGTGCACCAAATCTCCAGCCACGTGTGGAACATTCCCTCTGAAAAAGCCTCAAAAGCTATTTGAACAGCTCTCTCACAACCGAGGATAAAAGGCCACATCAGAATGGCTAGGAGATGCAGTCTTGCCAAAAACCTCACCCCCAGCACAGCGGTCCATAAGCAGGAAGGATGTCACACACTACAGATCACTTCCCCGAGGAGTGAAGGGTTTAAGCCCCACCTCAGGCACCCCAACCCTTGGGACCTGCACTGGGGAGATGAGCCCCCAGAACTTCTGGCTTTGAAAACCGACAAGGCTTACACCCAGGAGACCCACAGGGCTGTGAAACCGAGACTTGGGCTCTTATAGGGCCCACGCACAGACCCACTCTCCCTGGGATGGCGTGCAAAAGGAGCCCGTTGCAAGTGCTTAGCCCATGTGGGAAGGAAAGTCACTGAATACTCTTTAAAGCATCTGCTGGCCGGGTGGGACTGTGGTGTAAGTCTCTCCAGGGAGTGGAGGTGTTTGGTGGATACCATGTCCACACGCTTCCTCTGTCTCGCTTGTGCGGCCTGTCCTGGCCCGGTTCTGCCTTGTGGCTCCACGCTGCTAAATGCGTCAGGCAGGCATGCCCGAGTGCAGGGCTCCCCACACCCCTGCCCAAGCCAGCGAGTGCAGGCAGCCCACGCAGGGAACCCCCCTTGAACATGTGGCTCTGGTGCCCAGGGGGCTTGTGTTTCTAGGCCCCTTAGAACTGGGACAACTGGAGAGGCAGTTCTTGGCAGGCCATCATTCCCAGGACACTACATAGACAGCTGGCTGACACACAGTCCAGTCCCCCTGTGACCAGCCTCTGGAGCCTGGGAGAGACCGCAAGCCCTGTGTTGGGCTCCCTGTTAAGCATGGAGTCAGCTTAAAATTCTTTTCCTCTCCCTCTGCCCCTTCCAGCCCCACCCTGCCCACTCCTGCATGGTTGCTCTCAAGGTGGGGAGGAAAGAAGGAAGGAAAGGGAGAAAGAAAGGGAAAGGACGGCCGGGCATCTGACAAAGCTCGATATCCATTTATGATTAAAAACTGTCAGCAAGGGGCGCCTGGGTGGCTCAGGGGGTTAAAGCCTCTGCCTTCGGCTCAGGTCACGATCCCAGGGTCCTGGGATCGAGCCCCACATCAGGTTCTCTGCTTGGCGGGGAGCCTGCTTCCTCCTCTCTCTTGGCCTGCCTCTCTGCCTACTTGTGATCTCTGTCTGTCAAATAAATAAATAAAAATCTTAAAAAAAAAAAAAAAGATTAAAAAAAAAAACCAAAAAACTGTCAGCAAGGCGGGTATAGAGGGAATGGACCTCACCGTAACAGCCATACGGACAAGACCACAGCTAACGTTACATTCAGTGGTGAAAAGCTAAAAGCTTTTCTGCTAAGACCAAGAATAAGACAAGGATGCCCACTCTTGCCACTTTGATTCAACAGAATATCGGAAATTTTAGCCAGAACATTTAGGTAAGAAAAGGAATAAAAAGCACCCATATTGTAGGAAGTGAAACTGTTGGTATTTGTCGGTGACATGATTTTATAGAGAGAAAACCCTAAGGACTCCACCAACAAACCATCAGAACTAATAAATTCAGCAAAGTTGGAGGATACAAAGTTAGTATACAAAAAGCTGTTGCACTTCTGTACACAGGAAAAATAAACTGTCAGGAAAATTAAGAAAACCGTTCTATTTACAATTGCATCAAAAAGAATAAAATACCTGGGAATAAATTTAACCAGGAAAGACCTATACATAGTAAACCACAAGATGCTGATGAAAGAAATCGAAGATACAGATACATGGAAGGATGCTGTATGCTCACGGCTTGAGAGAGTCATGTTGTTAAAATGTCCATATTACCCACAGCAATCTATACGTTTGACGCTGTCCCTATCAGAATTCCAATGACATTTTTCACAGAATAGAACAAACCTAAAATCTGTACGGAACGGTAAAAGATCCTGAACATGGAAACCATCCTAAGAAACAACAGCAAAGCTGGAGGTATTGCACTCTGATTTCCAACTGTAATACAAAGCTATAGTAATCAAAACAGTATGGTTTTGACATAAAATCAGACATGTAGATCAAGGGAACAGAATAGGGAGCCCAGGTAGTAATCCAAGCATGTGTGGTCCATGAATTTATAACAGGGAAGCTGAGAATATGCACTGAGGAGAGGACAGTCCCTTCAATAAATTATCTTGGGAAGACTGAGCCACTGTTTTATTCCATGCACAAAATTTAACTCAAAATGGATTAAAGATTTGAATAGGATACCAGAAACCATAAAACTCCTAGAAGAAAACATAGGCAGTAAGCTCCCTTGATCCTGACAATATTTTTTAAAAAATTTTTTTTGAAGATTTTATTTATTCATTTGAGAGAGAGAGGGAACACACAGGGAGAAGTAGAAGCAGACTCCCTGCTCAGCAGGGAGCCTGACGTGGGACTTGATCCCAGCACCTGGAGATCATGTCCTGAGCTGAAGGCAGACGCTTAACCATCTCAGCCACCCAGGTGCTCCTTGGTAATATTTTTAGGGTCTGACCCCAGAGCCAATGGCAATAAGCAGGAACACGTGGTCTGTATCAAACGATAAAGCTTCTGTCCAGCAAAGGAAACCATCCACAAAAATTACCGCATGAGAAAAGATCTTTGCAAACCATATACCCAATAAGGGCTTAACATTCAAAATATGTAAAGAACTCCTAGAAATCAATAACAGAAACCGACCTGATATAGAAATGGGCAGAGCATCTGAACAGGCACACAAAAAAGACACACAAATGACCACCAGGCATAAGACAAGATGCTCAGAATCTCTCAGCATCAGGGAAATGCCAGTCAAAACCGCAGTGAGATATCATCTCACACTTGACAGCCATGCTGATGGCTGTCATTGAAGAGTGAGAAGTAACAAGCGTTTGGGAAGATATGAAGAAAAGGGAACTACATGCACCGTTGGTGGGAATGTAAGTTGGCACAGTCATGGTGGGCAACTGTCTGAGGTTCCTCAAAAAAAAACTAAAAACAGAACTATATAATCCAGCCATTTCAGTTCTGGGTGGTTTTCTGAGGAAAATGGAAACACCAATTTGAGATAACACGTGCACTCCTGTGTTCGTTGCAGTGTTACTTACCATAGCCAAGACAGGGAAGCAGCCGGAGCGTTCGTCAGTGGATGAATGGATAAAGTTGTGGTGCATAAATACAATGGAATCCCACTCGGCCATCGGAAACAATGGAATCTTGCCATTTGCAACAACATGGATGGACCTTTAGGGTATTATGCTGAGTGAAATAAGTCAGACACAGACAGATACTGTATGATCTCTCTTGTACATGTATTCTAAAAAACAAAATCTGCCTCATAGATGCAGGCAAGTGATTGGTGGTTGCCTGAGGGGAGGGAATATGGGGGTGGGGATGGCAAAATGGGAAAGGGAGTCAAAAAGTACAGACCTCCAGTCATAAATAAGTCATGGGGATGTAAGTTACATCATGGTGACTGGAGTCGGTAATATCGTATTGTATATTATGTAACTAAATGGTATACCGTAACAGGGAAGTTAGATTTATTGTGGTGATCATTTTGCAGTGTATACAAATACAGAATCATGTTATACACCTGAAACCAATGTTGTGTGTCAGTTAGACCTCAATAATATTTTTTACAAAAACCGTTTCCAGAAATACAGGTGTTGGTCCAGAGCCTTTCCAGGTGTCGGTATAGTTACTCTTCCCTGAGCCGTAGTCGGGACCCTCGTCAAAGGACTGTTGTTAAATAAATATGTTTTCAGTCACTCAACTCAGCTTTGCTCTTTGCAAAGGTGACAGTTAAAATTGCTGCCCTTTATTTTGCCCATCAGCCTGGCGTTGCAAGTGGAATGGGCTTGCTTTTTTCTCACGATATATGCACACCCAGCTTTGGGCTTGAAATTTTAGTCTCCTGCACAGAGGACTTTAGGATTTGGATGCAGATTCCCCCATAGCTCACTCTGTCCTCCTGTTTGCTGAATCACTGTGTCTTCTGGCTGTGGGGCCTTGACTTTGAATAGAGAGACAGATGCTTGGTAATTACAAGGTTTCCTTCCTACAGTAGGGGATTGGCAAGTAATCGCTTTGTTTTTTAAGGGAGAAATTTAAGTAGCATTTTAAAGAGCCAGACCCACAGCTTTTACATGACAGGAAAAATGAAGTGAACCCTTGAAATACTTCCACCCTCCTTCCTGAGGCAAAAGGGGTTTTGGAAGAGGAAGCCTGACTGAGATTCCATTGGAGCAAAGGGCAGGACAGGAAAGTCCCAAGCCACTGTCAGGGCCATCTTGGAAGGGCACCACGTGTTGCAAGTGTGCTGAGTCAGAGTCAATTTATGCCCCACCGCTTTCAGGGTATATAAGGAAGACTCTTTTTTTTTTTTTTTTAGGTAAAGTTAGAAAATACAAATAAGCAAAAGGAAAAATACCCAAATTTCCCACCACTCTGAGCTAAGCACTGTTTGCATTTTGGTAAACATCTTTCTAGATGCTGTGCGCGTGCGCACGTACGTGTGTGTGTGTGTGTGTGTGTTTAATTTAAAGATGACCTTGTACTCTATTTTTTGTAAGCTGATTTTCCCCCTGTTTAAGATCATATAGTAACTAAATGTTTTTCGGTAAATATATAGCCTGGGATACATTTAGTCAAAGAGGACCCCCCTCTTAAGATCGTTGATGAAAGTTGCCCAATTTCCGTCCCATCAGAAGTAGGAGTGTCCGTTTTCCCAAGGCGATTCTGGGAGTTACCCTTTATAAAAAAAATCTTTGATAGTTTGATAAAAATAATTGTCACCTCATCACCAGTGGGCAATGTGCCTGATGCTCGTGCGGTTAAATATGAATTCATTTACTTATTAGCCTTTTGTTTTAACTGTGCAAATTGTTTAGGTCCTTTGTTTTTCCTTGAGATGGTTTGTCATTTTTCTACTTGATATGGTAAGAACTCTTGGTATATTTAGATACTAAGTCTTTGAAATGTATCACAAATATACTTCACATTTCCAACATGGTGCTTTGTTCCAGCATTTGATTATGTTCCAAAAGCAGGAAGACATTTTGAGGAAGGAAGCCTGAACTGAGAGAGTACTTGCATGGTAACTGTAGAGCCTTTCCTCCGCATCCAATATGGAAATCGTTGCTTAGGGGAAAAGTGGGCTCAGGGTTCTCACTGAACGCACCTAAGCCAAGACAGTGCTTCTCTGTTGCCTTAGGGCTCCAGAGAACCTCACTGAACTTGACCAAGGAGCATTTCCCAGTTTCTTTTATTTCTTGATGCTGGATTTTTTTTTTTTTAAGTATTTGGAGCTGGAAGAACTTTTAATTTTTTAAATAAACCTTATATCCTAGTGGACGGGTGGTAGTGTAGTATATATGGAGTGTCATTTCTATAAAATCATAACATTTCTAACTGGAGAGCAGGGACATGGACCAGAAATGTGCTCTGAAGACATTCATGTTTCTAAACGACCTTACTTATAACCTCATTTCCAGGATTCATTATTTCTGAGCCAACAATAAATTAGCCTTACTGAAAGTACCTCTCTCTCTTGACCCTGATTTAGTTGCTTTTTAAGGAGCTGGTGTGGTTTAGATTCAGAATTAGAATAAAGGACGAAGTAGGCAGAGTCCAAGCTGGCCCCAGATGGCCCCCAGACTCGGGGAGGAACCCCTAGCTTCTTGGAGCCCAGCAGGCTGGCGGTGGGCATGCAGGGCTGCCAGAAGGCTGTGCCTGCTCGCTTGGCTGGGCCCTTGGATCAGGTGGCTGAAGCGGGGACTGGTGGGGAGAAAGAGGCTCACCTTTTTTGGCAGGAAAGGAGCCCTCAGCAGTATTTTTCCACCTGCTCTGGGGGTGGACAGAGGCTGTGAACAGGATATGCTTCCAGTACCTTCTTGAACGGCAAGAGGGTCATTCTGCACCAAAACAGGGCTGGCTGACATGCTGAGGACAGCCAAGGAGGGAGCGGGCAGGACAGAGGCCCCTTATCTCCAAGTAAACACGAGCAGGCCACAGTGAAAAAGCTAAAATCTGTACAAGAAAGGTGTAAAGTGCTTGGGGATCCAGAGGAAGGCATGTATTTTGTCTGAAGACAAAGACAATAGGAGAAGTGTCCTGAGGAAGGTCCCCGCTGAGCTCGGTTTTGCATTCGGGTAGAGAATGGAAGCTTGGGGCTGGAGGGGGCCGGATGGACACCCTCTTCTGAGGGAATGACATGGGCCCAGTCTTGGAGACTTGGGTCGTCCCTGACACTGGGGTCGGTGAGGGTGACGGTGAAGGAGGGGGGAATGAGATAGGCGAGGTAAGAAGGGGCGGCCGGCACTCTGTACTAGGTGCCAGGCTCTGTGGAGTGTGGAGGCCCTGGGAGGGCCTGGGCTTGAAGGGTGGTGGTTTTCGGACTGGCGCAGAGGGGCTCCCGGGGTCCCACAGCCAGGGCTTCATCCAGGTTGGCAGTCAGGGTGCTGCTTATACCGAAGTGGGTGGTGGTCAAGGCACCTGCTGCACCCTGCAGGGTGCTGTGGGGCAGGCAGGCAGTGGGACTGCGCTTGCAGGATGGGCAAACCTGGACTGGGGGCCGGGGGTAGCATATACACCCCAGCTGCCCCCCCACACCCCCCTCAAGGATGCAGAGCCTGGGTGCACCCGAGGAGTGTCGCTCCCTGCAGTGAAGAAGGTGACAGTGACCTCAGCAGCCCCAGGACAGATGCAAGGAAGAGAGCGGCTCCAGGTTGAGGCTGGGACAGCGTCATCCCCTTTCCCCAGGGACACCCGGCAGTGAGGCTGGTGGCACCTGCTGGCCCTGAGGGCTATGAGGAGCACTTGTGGCCCGTAGGATTGTCCTGTGGCTGAGCCTGTGCTCGGGGGGTGAGTTGAGAAGGCAAGCGCTCTTGGTGCTTGGAGACAGAAAATTTGGGATCTGTTGGGGTTCTAACTTTATAGTTTACGTACATTCCTCAGTGTCACTCAGCCTTCAGTTTTATCTGTGACATGGGCAAAGGAATAGCTGTTTCTGAGGTTCGATGTGAAAATGGGAAGAGACAATGTGTGTGGCAGCAGTGTATGAACTGTAAAGCGCTGTGCGCACGGAGGGTGTTTTCCTCGTTGTTGCTCCTCTCTGCAAGAACCCCACAGGGGCTGTTCTGGCAGGAGCCCCCCCACCCCTCGCCCCTGCGCCACCCACCTGCAGCTCTGTGCAGAGCAAGAGTAAGAGGGAGGGCTGGGGTTGGGAGCTGTGGGCAATTCTGGCCTGGAGGGCTGCCCCAGCGTATGCAGGTGGGGCCTCTGTGTGCCCTGAGGGCCCCCTGCTCAGGGAGGTGCAGCTCCTGGCACCTGGCTGGGACACTGATCGGGTCTGAGTTAGGAACTTGCACGGGGATTAATTTCTCTGTATAACAAAGTAAAGGAAAATGGCTTGAACGTACTGCTCGTACTGCTCGTTTCCTCTCCATGGTTCGTGCCCACGGGGGGCTTTTCCATGCCTTATTACCCGGGAGGGCCATTTGGTTTAATTATCTTGGGAGGCATCCAGCGCTCGTACCTGGCTGGCAGTGGGCTCCCGTCTGCCCTGGGACAGAGGCTCCTGGGTCTGCATCCTGAGTAGCACGTGCCCCTTGCCCTGCAGGACTAGCCAGCCCCGGCTGCCGATGAGCAGGAAATGGGTCACTGCGGTTAAGCATACGGGGGCGAGACTTTCAAGGTTCAGATCCAGCCACTTCGACAAGTCACCGAGTCTCCTGCTTTAGTTCCTTGCATCTCTAAAACGGGGACAGTAACTTCTTAAAGTGTAGGATGGAGACTGAATGAGCTGATATGTATCAGGACTTAGCACTGGCTCTTATTTGGAGATGCTAAGGGACTGCTGGCTTTTTAAAATTCAGGTATCACTGGCATGGAAGATTAGTTTCAGGAATACAAGATAATGCTCTGATATTTGCATATACGGTGAAATGAACAGTGTCAGTAGTTGACATCCGCCATACGTAGTTACAGTATTTTTTTTTTTTTTTTTGGCCTGAGAACTATTAATATCCACCGTCTTAGCAACTTCGCGGTACGTAATAGTGTTACTAACTACAGTCACCCTGCCCTGCAATACATCCCCAGGACTTATTTCTTTCGTAACTGGAAGTTTGTGCCTTTGACCTCCTCTGCTAGCTGCTTCGATGATCGCAGGAGAGGATCGGGGCGCAGACGGGGCAGTGAGGGGCTGGTTGGGCTGCAGGACCGAGGGACAGTAGGATTACGTGGAACCAGGCGCGCTGACAGTGCGAGGGCAGGAGGCCTGACGTGCCCGGCAGGTCGGTGGACAGGGGCCGCTAGTGTGGCCGCCCCAGAATGGCAGGTGCAGAGAGCTAAGGGAGGAGCCCCGCAGGGAGGGGCAGACCAGACCTGCAGAGCCTTCCAGAGGGAGCAGCCTCTCCGCTGTAGGCAGAGTGGGGCCGAGGGGCATTTCCAGGAGGGCTGTGGCGTGATGACGGTCACGCTGTCCCATGTGAAGCCTGGCACTAGCGAGGGTGGAGCTGGAGAGACTGACTGAGGGCACTCAGGAGCCTCGCCTGGGGAGGTGCAGGGGACCTTGGCGGGAGCAGTTGTTCTGGGACTGGGGAGCGGGCTGGAGGGGTGGGAGAGTTGAGAAGAGGGTCCCGGGAGGGGATGGTTGGGATGGGGTGCTGGCCTCCCGCAGGGAGGAGAGCAGGAGCAGTGAGGGTTGAGTGGGTCACCCCTGAGGCGATCCCCAGGGGTGGACATGTAGGTGGTCAGCCCAGAGGACGGCTGGAGCTGGGGTGAGAGGCGGAGGTCACAGAGCGAGGACTGCGGCTGCCGGAGGCAGCACGGGAGGCCCTTCCGGGTCCTGCCCCTTCTGGGGTGGCTTTACGGGTCAGGAAAACGGATCCCCCAGTGGCTTGGCAGTCGGGTCCTTCCCATCTTGTGTATGTCACCGAGGAGCCCAGACAACAGGTGTCTGGGGTTGAGTCTCAGCGGTGTCTTTAACCATAAAGGAGGATAAAATCAGCCCGACCCGCAGAGCTACAGAGAAGGCCAAGGGAACTCGGGCCTGTGAGAGGGCTCCTCGTCCGCACGGAGCTCTGGGTCCGGCCGGCATCTGCCGGGCCGCAGGGGAAGCTTCCATGCTCGGGGCTGTGTGGCCGCTCAGGAGGAGCTTTTACGGGGACATTTGTCCCTGTGAGGTTTATATAGAGCAGAAAAGGAGCAGGTAGAAGGTTCAAATGGAGGTGAAGAGAGAAGCAGCCCCTTCATGTGAGGAACCACATGTAGACGGGATTTAATCCAGCTCCCCCAGCTCCTGGCTGTACCCCGAGTGCTGTGCCTTCTGGGACACTAGAGAACGCATGGGCGCATGTGGGTGGGCACGTGTGATCTGGCTGCCCCGCTCCAGGTGGCTGGGGGGTTTGTGACTGTGGAGGGAGCAGGAATGGCAGGCATGGCCGTGGAGGGCGGGCAGTGCCGGGGCACTTTCTCTCCTTTCCACTCGGCATCAGCTTGACAGCAGATCTTATTAATGAAAGAACCACTTGATGACCCCTTTTATGATAATCCCCATACAGGAGTTGATGGGATTCCTTGGTGCCGTGTTAGGTCCTGTCTCTGCAGAGAGGCCGTGGAAGGTGGGAGCGGGGGGAAGGCCATGTCCTGTGTGGGGGACTTAAATCGTCATCAGAAGCGGGAGGCACAGAGCACCTCGGTGGCTCAGGCGGTTAAGCGTCCAACTCATGATTTCGGTTCAGGTCATGATCTGAGGGTTGTGAGACTGAGCCCCGCCGGGCTCCGCACTCAGCAGAGTCGGCTTCAGAGTCTCTCTGTCCTTCCGTGGTTGCTGCGTACCAGGCCCGCGCTCCGCTGTGCCTGCAGCATTTCATTTCATCCTCAGGATCGCTCTTAGAGGCGGGTGCTGTCAGCTTCCCCACTTCACAGATGGGGCAGATCCGCCTGACTGCCGCCCCCGGGCCCCTCGCGCAGAGCATTCCAGAGATTTTGCCGTGTCTCAGCTTCGTGCCCGGCCAGGCTCTGTGGTCGAGTGCTCTGTTCTCAGGCACAGCTGTCTCAGAAAGGCCCTTCCATGGCCAGGAACCAGGTCCTGGTCACGGTGTTGCCAGCCTCATTGTCGTCCCAGCCGGGCTGTTGCCATGGGCATCAGCCTGCCTTTGGAATGCCATTTCTTCTTTGTGCCAATGGTAGTCCCCACTCCCCTCTCCGATTCCGCAGCCCCAGGGCCACACGCTGTCGGGATCGAGACCGAGTCATCTGTGGGTCTTCTGTCCCCTGCGTACTTGGGGATAAGGCACCGTTACCACCATTACCTCCGGGAATTCGCTGCAAGGGGATCAAAACCCGGCACCTTGCACCCGGGCATGTAGGGTTCTGTCCCACTGTGGGGTGACCGCACTCGGAGTCAGGAAGGGCAGCTCTTTGCCTCACTTAGAAGGAATGAGATTTCCTGCAGTGAGGGCTCTCCTTCCTACCTGCTGCTCATCGTAGCTGCTGTTAACTGAGAACTCAGTACACGCCTGGCACGTTCCCAAGAAGAGTGTAGACGCCACCGTCGTCCCTCTCCCACCATCCTGTGAGCAGGGCAGCTTTAGCCCCTTCTTATGGCAGTGGCTGCAGACATGAATTTAGGGTTGTTTCCTGACGGGGGACAATAGCTGTATGTTTTAAAGAGCCAGAAAGACCCTTAGATGGCCTTAGTCCAACCCCTTCATTCTGCCCACCTGGGAAATAGCCCTGTGCCTAGCATCAGGCTGCTCCTCCATGGGGACACCAGGCTGGCACCTTCCTGTGGCCAGTCTGCTGCCCTCTACCCCCTGCTCCTCCGGCCCCGCTGGTGTCCGCACACACTGCCGGCTCCTACCTGGGCGTCCTGGGGCAGGCACTGTATCAGGTCCTGGCCCCGCAGTGTGCGTTCACAGTGACCCTCGGGGTTGGCATGCGACCTCTGAGTCGTGGGCACGGGAACAGATTAAATGAGGACCATGCCTAGCCCCAGGAGGCTAGGGCTCCGCAGAGACACTTTGGACAAACTCCAGGTTGGTGGGAGACGGGGAGCAGCACCTCCCGGGCAGCTGGAATTCTCTCCTTGGTGAAGTGTGCTAAGAAAGAGACACAAAGCCGCCCTTCTCTGAAGCATCCCTTTGGAACCGTGACTGCATAGAAAGGAAGGAGCCTGCGCGTCCCAGGTTGGACGGCTCCTGGCGCTCTGCGCACGCTCTGCTCTGCCAGTCCGTGTCAAACCAGGGGGCTGTGCCTCACGACAGAATAATGAGGGCAGCGGCCAGAGGAGTGCCCGTCGCGCCTGAGCACGCTCCAAGGGGTCTCCGCTCCCTTAGCCCTCCCGCCGCTCTGCCAGGCCGGTAGCCCGAGTCTCCGGGCCACATGGCTCACCAGTGGCCACATTGACAGCCAGGCTCTTGCTGCTAGCGTCCGCACCCTTGGCCACCAGCTGTCGTGGGAGGATGGCAGGTTTCGCACAAACCAAACCCGTGATACGGAAGCGTCCGCGGCAGCTCCTGACGTGGGTACACGTTTGGGGAGGGAAGGGGGACGCTCCTTCCTGCTCTCTGCCCACGTCCTCCCGGATATTTTTTTTATCTTTGTGAGGTCCTTCCATCCTCTAAGAGAGAGAACGAGAGAAAGCTCAGATGAGCTCGTGTCTTTGAAAACTCCAAGTCGGCCTGGCCATCTATGTATCTCACACGTAAGGGATGAGGAAGAGGGGGTTTATCTTCCTTGGTACATCTCTTGCATCCAGGGAGGAAATTTCAGCCTGCCCACCTGCTCTCTGCCTTTAGGACCAACTGACAGTTGGCACAGAGTGTGGGAGGAGCTCCCCTGCCTCTGCAGCACCGAGCTGCGCCCTCCTCCCTTCTGCAGGCTTCGCCCTGCACCCCTCCAGGCAAGGCTCCCCTCGGCATTTTGCCATCAGCTGCGAACAGCTGCCTTTCCTTCCCAGAGTCTTGACAAACAATACCCCCGGTCACAAAGAGGAATATTTATAACCAGCACAAAACAAGTGTTTGCTATGTTAACATTTTTGGGATTCTTTGATTTTTTTTTTTTTTTTTGTAGTTTCATTAAAAATTCATCCCCTGAGGTCTCTGCTGTTTTCAGTCTCCATAAGTTTAGGGTGTTTTTGTCTGTCTGCTCTCAGGCCTTCTTAGAAATGTAGGTACGGGAAGGAGGAAATCCCAAAGTAGAAAAGGGGGCTGGAAGACTTCAGAATTGTCTGGAGAGAATTCACTGCAGCCCCCTCAGCATGGGGGCGGGGTTGTCAGGCAGGGGGCATCCCGGCGCGGAGCTGGGGCTGCAGGCTCTGGAAAGGTGACCTGGGACGGGAGGTCCCTCCTGCTTCTCATGGACTGTTGTGACCTCCTGTGTAAGGAATGGAGAGTGATGTCTGAGGCAGCGAGGCCGCGGCACACAGGAAATCACTGCCAGGAAGGGTTCTAGAAATCTCTTGAGGCCCTCTTTCTAGTCTTGCAAATGAAACCACCCTTGATGTTGAAAGGGAGGTTAGAAGGACATCAGGATCTCCCCCGCTGTTCTTTTTTTACTTCTAAAGGCCATACATTGAATGATATCATTTGTTTCCAGAAATTATATTCAGAGAAGCACAAAGAAAAAAATGGAAATCCCTTATATCTAACCACTCCAAGGTGATATCATGGGAACCTTTGACTGAAATCTTTTCCATCATTTAGAGTTTACAGACCCTTTTGTGTTTAAGTTTGGACAATACCATTTGTACTGGTTTCTAATCTTTTTAAAGATGGTCTCATGACAGTTTTCTTGTGCACTTAAATAGTTCTCAAGAACATTCCTTTTTAATGTCTGGAGAATTGCATATCACGAATGTTCCCTATTTGGTGACATTTAGTTTATCTGGACTGTTTTTCCTTTGTAAAACACATGCACATCTCTGAATATTCTTTTAGAATAACATCCAAGCTTGTGAATGCTTTGTAAAGGCCCATTTCTCCTTAAAAAATGTATGCCTTTGAGGTGCCTGTGTGACTCTTGATTTTGGCTCAGGTCATGATCTCAGGGTCCGGGAACTGTGTCCCACATCGGGCTCCACGCTCCGCGGGAATTCTGCTTGGGGATTCTCTCCCAGTCCTCCTGCCCTTCCCTCATGCTCAAGTGCGCGTCCACGTGCTCTCTCTCTCTCAGTGAATGAATGAGTGAAGGAATGAAATGTTAGGACTTTTTATACTTGAATAAGCAGTATGTTTCTGTGAACTCGAGATCATACTGGGGCTGGTCTTTGTTGTATGCATGAACGTTTGCAGGAAAGTGTCACCTGGTGTTGCCCTTCCCCACTATATGTGGCGGATGTGTGGCCCTGCTTCCCTGGTCACCTCCACCTCTCATCCGTCCCAGAGCCACCCTGCCCCTGGCCACAGACCTCGCCATCCTCCTTAACGTGTATGCAGGTAGGTACTGCCTACTCACGTTGACACAAGAGCCAGAACCCATTTGCCGTCTCTGAATCAGGGGCTGACATTGCTTCTGAAGAGGTGTGCACAGCCCTCGGTTTATTCATTCCCAGGGGGGTGAGTGGGAGTGTGTAGGGGAAAGTGCCATGGCTGATACTCAGCGAGACCGTGATCCCACAGTCTTCACCCCAGTCCCTGTCATTCGGTAGTCACTCTGCTGTCTACCACTGGAGCGATCTAGTAAATTGAAGCCTTTATTAAAAGGAAAACTCCCTTGGGAAGGGTCTTACGTGAAGGCATGACCCGCTGGTCCTTCAGTTCTCAGTCAGGATCCTGGCAATGTTGCAGAATTTGGGTCATGGGGGGACCATGGTGGGGGTGCACCCTGGAGGAAGCCTGGGCCAGCTGGAGGTGGCAGGAGAAACAAAGCCACCTGCTCCGGGGCCCCAAAACCTTGCCCACACCTCGTTTGGTGAGGCTTTGTGGAAGGGACCCACATCTCACGTGTGCTGATCCACTTCCATCCAGCAACTGCGGTATGACGGGAGTGGGATAGTAGCTTCCGTCTCCATCACCACTTAGCTCACAGGCCGTTGCAGAGAACACCCCTGGTTAAGGAAGATGTGAAGTTAGGGTTTATGTGGAAGCGTGCCAACCTTCCCACATGCACCCCGATTTGAAGGGTTTCGTTTGAAGGGTGCATTCTGTGTTGTTAGCGTTTCCGTGGGTTACTCTCCAGGAGGAACCTCTTTCTCGAGGAGAAAACATTGGTGGGCTAACGGTGGGGAAGACGTTGACGGCGTTTGCTGGTATAGCGTAGGGTTCTGTGTCTCCGCACAGCTTTCCCTGTGATGAGTCACTCCAGCTTTTGTGTCTTTATGCATGAAGATTAGGAAGAGGTGTTTGAGCTTTGCCATTGACCTTTTTAGCGTGGGGTCGCCTTGCCCGGGAAGGGGATGTGGAGACACCCAGGAGCTGCAAAACTGCTGTCTAGATGGGGTCGCAGTGCAATCTGGCGGGAATCTGTCAGAATCCTGTCAGAAGGGGAGTGCTTTTTCCATCATAAGCGCCCCAGCTTGTTCTTTCCTGACTTATGACCTTGGAAATGTAGTTGCCTGGGCTTCATGGGCAGTTTTCCCCCTTGCTGTCTGTCTGCCTGTGCCGTGGCTGAGTGGGGCTTCTCCCAGTGGGAAGCATGCCCCTCTCCCCTCCACCCTACCCCGTCACCCTCCTCATCCTCCGTGCTTCGGCACCTGCTGTGAAGCGGCACGTGGGGAGCTGCCTTGGGTGGTGTGTGTCCATGGCAAGGCAGCCACGTTAGGGACAGAAGCAGCCTGGGTTCGTACCGATGCTCAGACCTTGAACAGGTGGCCCAAGCTCTGTGTCTGTTTCCACGTCCGCAAAACTTCCCTTAGAAATGTGGTGTCGGGGCGCCTGGGTGGCTCAGTGGGTTAAAACCTCTGCCTTTAGCTCGGGTCATGATCCCAGGATCCTGGGATCGAGTCCCGCATCTCTCTGCTCAGCAGGGAGCCTGCTTCCCCCCTCTCTCTCTGCCTGCCTCTCTGCCTACTTGTGATCTCTGTCTGTCAAATAAATAAATAAAATCTTAAAAAAAAAAAAAAAAGGAAATGTGGTGTCAATGTACATAAATCCCTATGGGTACATCATCATCTCTGAACTAAGGTTAGGGTCCCCTCCCCGCACTGGAGGCCTCAAACTTCAGCACCTTGTGGAATTAAAGAATGTACCTCAAAGGCTTACTTCCAGAAGGAATAATCTGCCTTTTGTCTGACTTGAACGAATCTTTTGGGCACGGCACAACACCCCCTGGGTTTCTACTCTTAAGTAGTAGCCCCAGTAGTGGCCCCGGGCTAGGTGGCCATCACCTCTGTGTCATCCTCAAAGAGCAGGTGTTTCCTAAATATTCGGGAATTATTTAGGATTCATGTCCCGGCAGGTTCTTTCTCATGGCCAGAAGCGGGCCCCCAGGACGGATTCAGGGACGGCCCCCACTGGCCCAAGTGAAAGCTGCCGCTCTTGGCCTGGAGTCGGGTCTCATCCAGGGCTGCGTTTTCTCTCTCGATGCTTGCATTGTTGTAAGAACCTCACCCTGAAGTGGCCTACTTTGACGTTTAGGGGGAAAAAAAAAATCATTGCCGCAAGAAAGGGCGATTGGAATGGCTTTTGTGTTAGCAAGTATCAGCCGCAGTTTAGAAGATGCCCGGGCTTGTCCTCCTGATCTGAGCTGGGCTGTGACCCTGGACACTTTCTGAAAGTGCCTGGTCCCATCCGAGCCCAGATAGGGAAAGGAGGCCCACATTTATGGAGCACATTCTGGAAAAGAAGTAGAATGAGCTCCTGTGTCTGGGGGGGTGCCTTCCAGCTAGTACGTGGAGTCGGATCACAGTTGGGCAGTTTGCAGGGAGGCTCTTGGTTTTCTCTGCCTCACTTCTGTAGAAGCCTCCGCGGCTGTTAGCCGTGTGTGTTGGTGTCGTGGGGGCATTGGAACTGAGAGAATCTTCCAGGAAGAGGTGCCACAGTGTGGACGCAGGCTGAGCCATTGGGCATGGACTCTGGTTCTGCCCCTTGCTGATCGTGTGACTTAGTCAAGTCCCTTACCCTGGGACTTGGTTTCCTCATCGGATAAGTGGGGGGTCAGTGATGGTACAGATCTCTCAGAGCTGTCATCCAGGAATAAGTGAACAAGCTTACCATGTATAAAGCAGAACGCACATAAAACAGAAGCGATGTATATGTGTATGCTAAACAAAATACACATTCTTCCGTATTTACTGAAAAATAAGTAAAATCCTCCCCCCGCCCCACCAGCAACCCTTGTGGAGCTGGACTCGGGGTGTGTGACCCTGAGAAAAGGAAAGGCTCCAGGAAGGAGGGGATGGTAGGAGCCTGGGGGCCAGAATTGTCTCCACTCAGTCACCGTGACATTGACTTTCTCCCATCCTTATTTCCTCCTGGGAAGGTGAGGGTGTGGGTACCACCTGTCCTGGAGGCTGTAGGGTGACACAGGTGGGATGGGGTCAGCTTATCTCTGGCTTATCTCCGTGAGTTGTAGCGTGAACGCAGACTCCTACACTAACTGGCCAGCTCTGCCCTCGTCCCTTGCCCTATCTGGCATCGGCCCTACCTTCATTTTAGTACGAAGACACCAAGGCCTGGGCTGCTTCTTGCTCACTCACTTGGGGACCAGTCATTACCGGGATACACTCCATTCTTTCCATCACTCTGGTATCTGTTTCTCCATCCCTGCTCCCCTTTGTCTTAATTTCTCTCATTCCGCATTCTCTCTCCCAGGGTGTGGGTGGCTGTGTGGCAAATTAGAAGGATATAATTAGTGTGCAGGGATAAAGCCCCTCCAGCTTGCTGTCGTTCTTCTTGGACTGACTGTGCTGAGACAGGACCTGGTACCATTGGTCCCTGCAGAGTGCCATGGGTGGCTCAAGGTAGTAGAAAGGGGGATGGGCACTCTCCCTGGAAGCCACGCCCTCTACTCTCCCTCCTGACCCTGGTGATCCTGCAGTGCCCTTCCTCTGGTGCTCCCAGCACACACACACACACACACACGCACGCACGTGCGCACATGCACACGTGGACACACACGCGCACACACACACACAGCAAATACAAATGGCCTGATGGAAGGAGGAGCCAGGTGTGGGGTCCACAGACCTGGGCTGGGCTGGGAAAGGCCACCGTGGGCTGTGCCGGTGATGCTGAGCCAGGAGGGGAGGTGCCACCACCCTAGTCCTAACAGGTTTTTCTGGGGAGGGAGTCGGGTACCATCCCCCTGCCTCATGCGGCAGAACCAGTTCTGCATGGGGAGGGGAGCCCAGAAGCCTGGACAGTAGGAGCCGGCGGTGGAGGAGCTGTCCCCAGCGCATCTGCCCGTAGGCCCAGTTCCACGCAGTCGTCTTTGATCTCCTGTGCATTGTTGACCCTGGCCATGGCCACACAGGAGCCACTTCAGCCCCCGAGCAGAAGTCCGGACAGCCCTTCTGATGCCACCAGCTGGGTTTAGGTGGCAGTGTGACCAGTACCTTCTCTTCGGGGTTGGTAAGGGCCAGGCCCTTTCCTCCTGGGGCCTCGCAGAGCCTTCTGGCTTTTCCACAGACCCTGTCATTCTCTCTGGCTTGGGGCCCAGATGTTGCAGAGGTCACGATGGGCCGGTGCCAACAGCCTTTTGTCTGTCTGCTTCCTTGGGCTCCCAGTACTTTTTCCGTGCTAAGACTGGATGACAAAAATGGCACATTTTATAGGCCCAACCCTGTCTGTGCATCCCTGTAACTCCATGTTTAAGTCTCCCGCGTAGATAAGCACAGAGTCTAAATCCAGGGTTTCGAGGACCGTGGGATCAGGTGGTGCGCGGTTCTTCTGGCCCACGCATGAGCACGCCCCCTTCTGCTTGCGCACGTGCACACCGTGTGATCCTTCCTGTGCCTCGGGCTGCCTGAAAGGGGTCCCGGGACCCAAGCCCCGGGCAGGTGTCATGGACCTGACCCTGTCAGTCTCTTCCTCTCTCCCTCAACGTTTTCTCGCGAGCCCCTCAGTGCTCTCGACCTCTGTGAGCTGCAGGATGCTGCTGGTGACCTTGAAATATGAACAATCATTAGTCTTTGAGTAAATTTCCCTCTTCACTCACTCAGCAAGATCTCTCCCGAGCACTCAGTGGGCCAGACACTGCTCTGGGCGGTAAAGACACAGCGGGGAACCCAACAGACAAAACTCCCCTTCCATGTGGACCTCACACACACCCTTTCTGGTTACTTCTCCCTAGGGATTTGCCATAAATGACTTCCTCCAGAATCAGGCAGGATTTCCTGTTTGTACTCCAGCAGCCGGACCCACTGGCAGTGTGTGCTCTGGTGGCCCCCATGGTCCCCATCCCCACTCCTTTTTGGGGGGCGCAGGTGGTGGTGTGCCTCAGCTCAGAGTTCTTTCTAAGAATTTATTTCAGTCAAGAAAACAACTCCCAAGTCCATATATATTTAAATAATTTTCAGCTTCTGTCTTCTCTCCCTAAGCCTTTCTCCTCCTTCTGATGCTTCTCTGCCTTCCCTCACATCCGTTCTGAGGGTCAGAACTTCATCACACCTGCGGGAAATCGGAAGCAACCACAAAGCTAGAAAGACTCAGCCATCTGGGAGTCTTCAGGCCCACGTGTGTGGGATGCAGGTGGTCGTGGGAAAGAGAATGTCAGCTCCTTCATTCACCAGCTCGTATGACCTTGAGCAGGTCCTCGTGCTTCCACAGCTGCAAAGTGGGTGTCCTAGGACCTCTTGGGTTGGCTCCTGTGATAATTAAATGTGGTCAGGGAATTGCTCGTTGTAGTGCTTGATGCCAGGAAGACCTTGTCACGCACACCAGAGTTTTCTGTTTGGTCAAGTACATATTTGGAACACACCTCTTAAAGCCCAGGTGACTGCCCATCCTTTTCATTGTTCACACTCACCCTGTGTGCCTGCGACATGGTCCCTCTCTCTGTTGCCTTTCTTGGAGGAAGGACTAGGGTGGTCCTGGGGAACATGTGCCATGCCACATGGAACTGGCCAGAGCTGGCAGCAGGCTGGATTTAGGCTCAGTCCGTGGGCTCAGCTAAGGCCCAGCGCATGGGAGGAGGTAGGTTTGGGGAAGGAAGCTGAGGAAGCAGGAGCACTCCAGATAGAACCCGGACATGAGCCTGGTTTAGTTAGGGATGAAAAGCTGCCGTGGGCGTACTTAGGGCAGCAAGATGGGAGCAAGAAAAAGCTGTGAAGTCATGGAGGAAACGAGCAAATTATCTGTGCAGTCCGTCCCTCTCTGCTTGTCACTGTGCACGAAATGGGGCCTTTGAGGTGGGGTGGCCCAGGACCACCTCAGCGCAGTGTCCCTTCCCCATCACCTTCTTCCCAGGTGGGAAACACGCTCCTGCTGCCCTTTCTGTATCCGAGCAGAGGCTTTAAAAATACAGCTTCCTGTGAAAAAGAGACGCAGTGTCTGAATGAAGCATAAACTGTGGTTGCTGTGGCTGCTGTCCTGTCCTGTCCGTCTGGTACGTCCGCTCTGAGAAGTGGGACTGAAGCCGGGGTATGGGACCGGCGGCCGCTGCTGTGCGCGTGATTCGCTCCCGTCACTGGGCGCGCACCTAGAAGCAGAGGCTGAGCGAGGCTCCATCTGCGTCCGGGCTGTGAACGCCATGGTATGTTAGCGTCGCTTTACCTACATGGACACTGCGGCTCAACGATTGCTATAGACTGGGTGATTGTGATCCATCCCCGCCCCCCGAATTCCTTTGCTCAAACCTAATTCCCAAGGTGATGGTATTAGGAGGTGGGCCTTTGGTGGAGGCTTAGGTCACAAGGGTAGAGAGTCTCATGATGGGATAAGTGTCTTAGAAAAGAGAGCCCCAAGATCTCCCCGGATCCTCCCCTGCATGGACACACAGCGAGAAGATAGCCCTCTGTGGGCCAGGGAGTGGCCTTCACCGGACACCAAGTCTGTCAACACCCTGATCTTGGACTTCCCCTCCAGAACTGTGGGTAATCATTTCTCTTGTTCAGGCCGCCCAGCCTGTGCTGGTCTGTCATGGCGGTCCCCACGCACGACGATTAAGAGATTAAGTCACTCAGCTCATGAGTTCCGGAGCTGGAGCCCAGTCTGGGTCCTTGACTTTCCTGGACAGCAACTATTTCAACATCATGTGACGTTCATACAGTTCTCTTACATTCCTCAAGATACTTCCATCGTTGTCTTTACTGTTTCATCAGTCATGAAAGGGAGATGAGGCAAGTTATCAACCCAAAACGGAAACCGAGAGAAACTTTGGTTTCCTAGTGTTTCAGTGAGACAGTGGACGAACCAGGAACAGAACCGGCTCCCGCCAGCCCCTCTCACCCCCTGACCCCAACTGCAGGTGACTCTACCTGTCATCCTTAACAGACACCCCTTTCGACTGTGTTTCAGCTCAGCTCTAAGGAGAAGTGAAATCTGTGACTGTGGGGGTGGCGGGGGGTGGGGGTAGTGTCCTAGTGCATAAGGTGGGTCCTAGATGGAGGGGCTGAGCCTGGACCAGCCGTTCTCAGGGACCACATGGACTGAAGAAGGCTACAGCACACTTGGCCGTGGAGGGCTCACAAACTCATGGATGGTCATGGAATAGCCTTGTCACCCGGCCTTTAGGGTCCGGCCACCGAGGGAGTCCGAGTCACAGTGAGGCTCTGTACTTGCTAGCCTTCATTCACCCCTTTGACGTCAGAGCTGCTGCTCTGTAGGCGTGTCTGTGCTGGGCACTCTGTTAATACCCTTCCTGCCTCCTCACCTCGCGTTGAAACTGATCCGGTGGGAGGGGTAAACGTCCCTTGTTCTGTCTGTCCAAGCAGGTGGGAGCAGATCTCTGTTCACTAACAGAGTCCTGGCCTGGAACGTGGTGTACCAGCCACAGCTCCGGATGGAGAGTAGAGACACCAGAAGGTCTCAGGCCCAGGCGGGTGGCGCTGAGTTGACCCTTTCTGTTTCAGCTGCTCCCCATGAGTTCATTGCATGTGGGGGTGGTCAGGGTCACCTCTGCCCAGCAGAGCACCCCTCCCCCCTGCAGATGCTCCACAGGGTCAGCTGCAGGGGTCAAGTACTTGCCTTGGCTGTCGCACTCGAACAGAATTGTGTGTTTCGTGTAAGTTAGACTATTTATTGTATGTGTACAGGTGCCCTGGGCGGCGCATGGTTTTGAAGGTGAGCTGTCTTGGGCAGTTTTCACGTGCCCGCCTCAGGTGCACGTCACCCCTTCTTGTCACGTGACATCTGGTCACAGCGGTAGATTTCATGTCTGCATCGGCCAGCACATGAGCCCCCTTCTGGAAGAGCCGCATACCCCCTGTTCTGGGGCCCGTGTTTCCTACGATCAGTTCAGCTCGGGGGTCCGATTCAGGAACTGTTTCTTTGTGCTGCCGGTTTGCTTGGCCGCCGCAGTGCTGTGTTCCTTGAGGAAGACCACATGCAGAGTGTCCTCTTCCGTGTCCCTGACGGGGGAACCCTACAAGCAGGAGCACAGGTGGTGCTGCCCCTGGGCTTCTCTGGCCGAGTATCTGCGTGTTTTCTAAGGGTTCTGGAGAATGGTTTGGAGCTTGCTGTGTGCTCCTTGGAAAGGTGCCATGGAGAGGACGGACCGTGATCTGAGCCTTCATCGGTAGCTGGGTAAGCATTGCGGGTTAGAACACAACAGGACAGGGCACCGGACGCCACTCACAGCTGCCCAGGGACACAGGTGTGGACGACCCCATCGGGCCACACAGATGAGGTGCCGAGCCTCAGGGCAGCCAGGAGCAGGGCCAGGACCCATGCCCGAGGCTCCCGCCCATGTGTGCGGCTTCCTTGACCTGGCTGCAAATCGAACTTGTTCCTGGTCTCTTAGCTGCAGGCCACGAGGCTAAACCAGGAAAGAAGCCTTGGCGTTCCAGAGGGGCGTGTGGCTGGCTTCTGCAGCCAAGACCGTGGAAGGCCTGCACAGACCGTCAGACAGATTCTCCTCCGGCACGTCTGTCAGCCGCTGGGGGGTCGGGGAAGGAAAGAAATAGAGAGAAATGAGAATCCATGTGGCTGAAGATAAAACCCAGCTGTGGCCAGCACTGAGGACAATGGCTTGAGCACGCGCTATGCTACCCTTTTGTAGAATGTAACATCTCAATTTTTTTTTTTAACCTCTAAACTGAGAGGAATATTTTTGTGATAGTGGGGGATGTTCTTTTATTTTTTATAACCGCTTGATTTTGCCTGGAGATAATTATTTCATTTTTTAATCCCTTAATTCTGAATATTAAGCGATCCTTATCTATGTCACGAGACTGCAGACAATTGATGCCCCAAATGCCAGTCTATGCAAAAACGCCGTTCTCCTCTCAAAGGGAACGCTTTTGTCTCTGGAGGGTTGGACTTCAGAAAGCCACACTTCCCTTCCAGAGAGCGTGAAGTTGGGCATCCGCGCTCCATGGGGCCGTGGTCATGAAGTGGGCACAGGGGAGGCTGCTCCTATAGGACCCTCGCTCACTCCCAGTGGGACTCGTGGTGGACTGGCCAGGACGGGCCGTGGCCTGTGTCTGAGGTTTTACTCCCTCTGCGGTGCTTCTTACTCCCATTTGATGGGTCAGGAAACCAAGGTGCAGAGAGGTTGTGTGGCCTGCCCAAGGTCACATAACCAGTAGCTGTAGACAGAGGGCGAGGACCAGAAAGAGTTCCAAAGTGGTTTCCACCGGTTCAGAGAGGCAGGAAGTTGAACAAAACAATA
>PISX010005094.1:45122-111579 GCA_004024625.1 Mellivora capensis | reverse complement strand
AACTGGAAAAAAAAAAAAAAAACAAAGAAACATCTAGGGTGCCTAGGTGGCTTAGTTGGTTAAACATCTGACACCTGATCTCAGCTCAGGGTCCTGAGATCAAGTCCTGAGAGTCCTGAGTTGGGCTCCATGCTGGATTTGGAGCCTACTTAAAAAGAAAAAAAAAGAAAGAAAGAACCATCAAACAAGGATATCCTAAAAGGGGTTTGGATATCCTAAAGTCTGGTAGAGATCAGTTAGAAGGTTCTTCATACCCATAGGAGCGGGAAGTGGTAACCTGCATGCTGTGTATTTGCTGATTTCCTGTGGATCCTCAAAAGATTACTGTAAATCTATACCTATTATGATGGCTGACTTTCAGTCGCTAGATCCAATGAAGTATTTTTAGAAGAGCAACCAAACAAAATAATAAAGGAGAGAATTAGCATATGATTGAGTCCTATGGATGATGCTTCAGCTTCTATCTTTGATGTAGTTGGCAACCTAGGGCAGGGAGAGGTTTTGTTCCTCAGTTGCATTGTATCTAAGTGAATTCTCTTACGCGGAAAGAAATAAAAAGAAAATAAAATTTTTAAAAAAAGAATGCATATCAGGATACACCACACTGCTTGCTTCCTCCAACCCTCTTTGGGATTGGAGAATGGTGCATTCATGCAATGGTGATTCATCCAACATATTCATCAGATGAACCCAATGCTACTAATTGAAAACATATCCCTGTTCACCCTTAATTAATTTCCAACTTTTGCTCTATTTCTGGTGCTCAAGGTTTGGAACCAAAACAAAATAAAATAAGACATACAAATAAACAACAGCAAAAAAATCTCACATACCTATCAAGAGAAACTTTGGGTTGGGGGCATAGTTAGTGGTATGTATTTATTGAAATGTTCCAATTAACCGAGAGCACAGGCTTCTGCAGCCTCAGGCTGATTTGATAGATAAAATACTGGAAGCTTAATTTATCTTAACTTCAGATAAACAATAATTTTCTTAGGATAAGTATGTCTCAAGCATTATATGTTTGTTTGTTCACTTTGCTTTGCCATATCTGGCAACCCCGTCACCAAGGTTTAAGAAGCAAGGGCTCCACTGGGAGAATGTTGCAGTACCAAACACACATGTGCCTCTAACTTATTCTGTTATCCTGAAAATAGCCTTGCCCCACTGAATTTCAGTTATTTCAATTGCAAAGGAAAAAGAATTGGACTAAACGAAAGAATTCTGAGGACCCCTTTCTCTGTATATGTCTAGATTCTAGTAGTTTCTAAAAGAGTCTGTACTACAAAGTATGATGTCATTGTTTCTAAAATGTCCTGTGAGACAGAGAAATTATGAAGCATTTACTTATTATCATTCTCCCCAAGGAAAAAAAAAGACAACAACAGCAAATTAAACAGATGATGAGGGCAGGACAAGGCTATCTTCTGGAGAGCTCCTAAGAGGTAAGAGAGTATGCTCTGGGATGTCCTCCTCTCTAAAGGCTCTGCTGTTCTCTTTGGGTATTACCATTTGTTCTACCCACAGGGTTCCAAAATTAAGAACGGGCCTCTTTTATGGGGAAAAATGATTTTAATTCATTTATAAGAAGCTAAGATATATACAGATGTAATAAAAATGTTTTTAAAGATACATCTGCATTCATCTGGGGGGTGAAATGCTGAATATAATTGTTACAGCTCGAGTTTTATGGGCTTTTAAAATTTTTTGCTTCTTAAATTTTATTTTTATCATTTATTATTATTAATAATAGCAGATAACAGCAGGATACAGCTCTGCCACTGTCATTTATCTAACTTAGTAAGATTAATTCATACCCTTCTCAGACTTTCCCTAAGAGGTCTGTATGAAAGATTACCCCCAGTGCCTTTATTGCTACATTGTTGCTCAGCATTTTTCCATTCTGACTTGAGTTAAAACAGAAATGCAATGAATTACATGGAATATATGTGTGAACCAGAATGCTAGCAATCCTCTCCTGGGCATTAAAAATACAATTCTTCAACGTCTACCCACAGTGAGCACCATTTCTTTTCAGAGAAAGATTAAAAACACAAAGCAACTTCTCTCTGTGGCAAGGAAATCCAATCACAACAAGACCACAAACTTGAGGGTACAGGGCTACTTTGGGAGACTCATTGTGTAACACAGGAGAGACCCTGTGGATATTTTGGTGAGAGAAGTACATCATAAGCAAATACAGAGTTAAGTGGAATCTTCCTCTGGGAACTCTACATTTTAATGAAAGAGAGCTCAGTCAAAGCATGAATGTGATTTTCTGCAACAAAGGACCCCACAATTGCTATGGCTAATCACAATAGAATAAAAAGTTAGACACAGGAGGTGGACAGGTTCACCTTCTTTTGGCCACCCAGAACTGAAGTGTTAAAGCACAGACTCTCCATCCGGCTTGTACATTTAAAGGACTCCAATCCCACCTAATCCTGTAGGCTGCCCTGGGTATCTTCCATAAGCCGTCAGCCTTGTTCGTATTTCCTGAGTCATATACACAGGGCAGTGGGCAGGACAGAATCAGAAAATGTAATTCTCAATCAGGGTTTTTCAATCCCGACACTGTTGACGTTCGGGAAGAGTAATTCCTGGTTGTGGATGACTGTTTTGTACATCATGTCATGCTCAGCAAAACTCCTGACTGCTATCCAGGAGATGGCAGTAGTAATCCCCTCCAACTTTAGTGGTGACCCCCCAAAAAACATCTCTAGACCTTCTAAATGTCCTCAGGGAGAAGGGAAGGCAAATGCAATCAAATTCATCCAGGAAAGGAGCAACGTCGACTCTCAGGGAGGGAATTAGACTCTGATAAAATAAAGGCCACCAATAAATATATAAAAGGTGTCCGTATTTCTTCTCACTGTAATTGTATCTTTCTCATAGTGATAAGAAGAACCTCATATAAATTGTACAGTTTACTCAATCACCATAAACATTTAAGGCATACAAAATGTATTGATTATAAATGTTGTTTTGCTGTCTCTAGATGAACACTTTATTTCAAGGTTGACTTCCTGATTATTCACTCTCAATATGGTCATCAGCCCTCAAAATGCCACAATTTTTTGTTGTTGTTGTTATTGTTTGTTTTTGTTTTTTTACATAAAACAGATTGCTTTCATTGGTCTATAAATTCCTTCAAGATCTAGCCCCTACCCACTCCACCAAACCTCCTCTCTTCTTTCTTCCCCACATACATTCTCAAAAGTCATCTGTGCTATTACACTCGTCAGTCTCTCAGCCTGGAAGGCACATTTCCTCAACAGACCAGGAGCTCACTGAAAACAGACCCAGTCCTCCTTTAATTTTCAACACCGAGCAAAGGCCCCAGGCACGATGATGTGTGAGATTTTTTGTAAAGAATGAAATGAATTAAGAATAACTCTAAAGAACTCTTAGATGGCACCTCTACTTTCTCTCAGGAGACCAATCACCTCTAGTTCTTCAATCAGTTCCTCCTTGTAGTCCAAGCTAGATATAGAGTTGATTCAAAGAGTAAATGTTCTCCATTTTTTTTTCTCTGAAAATCTAAAACTCTGGTGATTGTTTAGAAAATGAAAATGGGCTTCTTGCGTGATTACGACCCTAATTAATTCTAGGTGTTCGGTAGAAGGGTCTGTTGTGTAATGAGTCAGAAATAAAAAGTGAAAAGAGAAAGCTGTGCCTGAGACTCAGGTGCTTTCAACTTTTTTTTTTCAAACTTTTTCAACTTTTCTGGAATTAGGTGGTTTGTGGGTGGGGAGAGGGCAAAAGGAGTAGAGTGATATAACCCAAAATAATGAGGTGTTTACCTTAAAAAGATTAGGTCCAGTCATACAAAAATAAAGTTCCTTCGAAAATAAGCAGGAAAATCATCATGAAAGACTAAATAAAACACTTACTGAAAACACTTCAGTAATTCATTAAAAAATAATTTGTTTTGCTTGTGTTTTTTGCCAAGGCAAGTCTCCCCTCTCAGCTACAGTGTTCTATTTCAAAATCTGAGTACTATACAGTGACCTTAGGGACCAGTGAGGACACTGCTTTTCTTTATCAAGAGAGGAAACTGGCAATACAAATATTCTAGTTTTAGGATTGAATTAAAATTTGTTTTTCTTTTTTCATGCCACATTAACAATATCTTGGGTATAAGAGAGGATGGAAAATGTAGTGTCCTATCAATTCTCTGTAGCTGCACCAAGAAAATAATCTAAATAAAGTCCAGTGGCAAAGAAAGCATGAATCATAAAGCAAAGCAATGCCAAACTAAGCCATGTTTCATCAGTCACCAAAATTAATCCTGAATTTCATCAACTCACACAGACTGTGTCCAAAGAAATGTTCTGGGAGGCATATAGATTAAAATGAAGGACAGAAATAAAACACTAAAGTTGCATTTTATTTTCTAAACAGGTGTATTTCCCATTGGTAATCAATGAGAATATGAAAACAGACCTCTAGCTAAAAGAGTGCTTCACCTAAGAACTACTACAGAATAATGTAGTGATGTAGATCTCCTTTAATGCAGGAGTTTGCAGACTTTTTCCTTCAAGGATCAGAGAGTCACTAGCTTGGGCTTTGCAGGTGTATGGTGTCTGTTGCAACTACTCAACCCTGCTTTTATAATGAGAAGTATCCACAGCCAACATATGCACCAAACAGGTGCGACTATATGCCAATAAAACTCCATTTACTAGGACGCCTGGGTGGCTCAGTGGGTTAAGCAGCTGCCTTCGGCTCAGGTCATGATCCCAGTATCCTGGGATCGAGTCCTGCATGGGGCTCCCTGCTCGGCGAGGAGCCTGCTTCTCTTGTTGCCTCTGCCTGCCACTTTGCCTGCTTGTGTGTACACTCTCTCTCTCTCTCACTGACAAATAAATGAATAAATAAAATCTTTAAAAAAAAAAACCTCCATTTACAAAAAGAGGCAGTGGGCCCCTTCTGATGGGAGGGCCACAGCTTGGTATCCACCACTTCTTTAATGTATCAACCCACCAAGGATTGAGAGCACTGATAAGAAAACAACATGGAGTTTGCTATTTTTTCCTAATTTCTCAATAGATACATGTTTGCAGTTAATACCTCACAGTCATTAATTTAAAATGGAACCTCTAGTGACTCTGAACTGGTAATTAGTTAAAACAAGGTAAACGTGTAAAATGCCTGCCAGTTAGCTATCTGGTCTGCATCAATCCACACGTATTAAGTCAGTGAAAGAGCAGAAATGTAATTTTCCAGAACATGCAACCCTACTGCTCTGCATGCCTCTAATGAGGGAAAGCTAATTATTTTATTATCTTAACATAAACCTCGCCAAATTAAATATTTCCAGGGTTATAGACGGCCTGCCTCTGAGCTTCACGAAAAGCTTAAAACCAGTCATTTCACCTTGGCAGACAACACTCTCGGACTGCTCAGGGTTCAAATAAAGCTTTGACATCTTTCAGTTTTTTTCTTTTCCCATAAAAATAAGGCACTACTGAATTGTTCTCCTTATAGAGAAGAAAGTTCAATACTAATATATCCTTTTGCTAGAAGGGTCGAGAAATAGTGAAAAAAAGCTGGAATAGCCTTCATCATTCTTTCTTTAAATTCAGCTTTAATTTCATCACCCAATTTATTTGCGCCTATTATACATTTCCATTTCAAATAAATATTAATTAATTAATTTGTACCTGTTACACATTTTCATTTTTACCTCTTTCATAGATAAACAAAGACATATATTTATGCATTCCCCTTACAAAAGGGGATTGATTCAGTCATTTGATTATTAACCCTTTCTTAGTTCTCTTCTCCTCCAAGCTAAATAAATCAACTATTTTTATACTTCTTTCCAAAATCTATGTTGCTGGATCTACCAAAATTTGTCATGACAAACCCATTCGAGTATGAATTTTCTTTCAATTTATTTAATTCCATGGAATTAAATTTTAGAATAAGAGACAGAGTGAAAGGGTGAATAACCAAGTTTGGCTCCTATACAGTCTGTTGTTGAACCCTTAAAAGCCTAGTGTTACCAGATTTCTTTATCCCTTTGTTCAATGGTCTACAAAAAGCCATACTTCTTTTAAGCCAAGTACAACTAAGTCATAAACATCTGTTGCATGATCATTGCAGTTCATTCTTTTCCTATGTTTCTTCAAGCCAATTTTTAGTTTTCATTACTTGTTTCTGATGAGATGCAGTCATATGTAAATGTTTTCATTTTCCCCCAAAAGTACAATACTTCTCAGTCCTGCTCTCTTTCTTCTTTCTCTCTCTCATGCTGATTTTTTTAATGTCTTTATTTTTCACAATATCCAGTGCAAATCCATGGCCAATTACTACCCATATTTCCTATTCTTAATTGAAGTTTGAAGGCTTCAGTTGCCTAAAATAAATGAGTTCTCTTGGAACACTGGTGGCAGAGGATAGACCAATGACTGCTATCTGCAAGAGTGCCTGCCATCACAACAAGGCTGAAGTCAAAGAAGGGATGTGTTTCCCCCAGATTTGATTGTTCCCTCTGGGAGGAAATTGAGGCACATGAGAATCTATTACCAATTCCTTTAGCATCTCTTAAAGAGAAGCTCATGGAAAAGTCACAGAGCCCCACAACCTCCCAGATAAACCTATATAAAGATATTCCATGCCTTACTCAAATTCTCACAATTATTTTTTACCCTTATATGAAGTTCTTAAGAATTACTTATGGAAGGAAGGAAGAATTATTTATATTATTTATATGGTAACAGTGCTCTTAGTACAACTGATCTGTTGTATGATTTTCTTATCAGTTGCTTCGAAGTTTAAAATGCATGAGTAGCCATCTGGAATTTTTTTTTTTAATTGGAAAAAAAGTGCTGTGATAGTCTACTTGTCACATTAACTAGATGAGTAAGAGTATTAGATTTCATTAAGGATATAAGTGAGTATTATTCTTTTAAGGTTTTCTCAATATACTGCATTTTTATTTCTGAGTCTTTGAATTAAGTTTCCAAGCACCCAAATACCATATCTGAATTTTTTGTTTGTTTCTATGTTGCCTTTCTTTTTTTATTGTCAGAAGACTCTAAGAATATACGAAGAGGTGGGCACCCAGGAAATGTTTGGGACTGTAATTTGACTGTAATTTGCTTAGAGGTTTAGGAACAGTCAAGGTTAAGGGGTGCATGTGTTTTCTGAATGAGTGAAAATAGATCTCTGAGAATCCGGGCTCAGTTCTTCTCAAAATGTCTATCTCATCGTGCTGTCTAGGTAAACAGGCTACAGAGAAAACCGATAGCAATTGGTATAGTGCAGAGTGTTAAAAACTAAAAGGAATAAAAAGTTTTGAAAAAGTTTTTTAAAAAGAAGAAAAACTAAGGGAAATTTGGTTTACAGTTTTCTGAAATTCAAAGGCCTTATCAGAATTCATAAGACAATGTAACTTCCTAGTCTGCAGAACTCACGTTCCTGGAGGCCCAGGGGGACTCAGCTTTTGAAGCTGCTGCCTCCTCCTCTTGACAAGCTCAGTCTGCACTTTAACTGGGAAAAAGAAAAGCAAAGGAGAGAGAGAATTATTCTTTAAATTCTCAGGAAAAGGAAGAGACATTTGCTTTATCATTATGAATCCATCCTCCCAGCTACAGGTAGTAAAATTTAGCATTTGGCCAGACAACCCTCTGAAGAAGATCCATGGAGAATGAGAAAGATACCCTGGGAAGAAAATGAAAATTATTAAGTTCACAGAAGCATCGAATGGTGGTTGCCAGGGGCTGGAGGGAAGGGAAAATGGAGAGCTGATGGTCAAAGGGTACAAAGTTTCAGTTACACAAGATAAATAATTTCTGGAGATCTACTGCACAATACAGTGCCTACAGATAATAATAATGTGTTGTATACTTAAAATTTGCAAAATGGGTTGATTTTATAGTAGATGTTCCTACATACACACACACACACACACACACACACACACAAATGATAATAAAGTGGAAAGTTTGGGAGGTGATGAATATGCTTATGGTATTGATGGTAGGGATGGTTTCATCACAGGTATATAGATGGCCCCAATTCATGGAGCTGGATACACTAATTTTTTTTTTTTTTTTTTTTTTTTACATTTCAGTAATACCTCAATAAAGTGGTTAAAAAAAATTTGGCTGGTCATGGAAATGTTACTCAAACCTTGGTTGTACTTTCCTGAGGGAAATTTTGCCTCTATAGCAGAGAGAGGAGAAAATGTAGTAACACTGAATTTTCTGTAGGTAATGAGAGATCAGAAAATTCAGGGACCAAAATTGATTTTTAGAAATTATCCTTAATGGTCAAAATAATTAAGCCAGTTCTTCATGAAGGTCAATATCACATTTCTTCATGAAGGTCAATATCACATTTAAGGATATAAGGCTGGGGCGCCTGGGTGGCTCAGTTGGTTAAGCAAACTTAGGTCATGATCCCAGAGTCCCGGGATCGAGTCCTTCAATGGGCTCCCAGCTCCATGGGGAATCTGCTTCTCTCTCTGAACTTCTCCCCTCTCATGCTCTGTCTGTCTCACAAAAAAATAAATAAAATCTTTTTTTAAAAAAAGGATATCCTGGTGTTTAAAAATTTAGAAAAAATGAGATTATTTCCACCAAACCTGGTAAAAGTAAAAATGTAGTCAAGTAGTATTTAGCATCATGGAAAAATCAACAATCTTTACAGAGTAGCCCAACATCTGGAATAGGCACTGGAGGAAGATGGGCATGAAGAAAGAGGTTAGAAAAATTGGGATCATAATAAATAATGATAGAACATGGTTCTTGTTCATTAAGGGTTTGCATTAAATACAGCACAGGAAAACAACACCTCTGTATTGAAAAATAATAACTACAGGGGAGGGAAATAACTTTAACTGACAACCATATGTTGAACACTGCATTGGGTACTTGACACATATTATCACCTTTTGTTATCCATCCTGTGAATGGACAAAATATTCCATTTTACCAATAGCTAAAGTGACAGAGTTATTTATGTTTTGCAAATATGTTTTACGGATGCCTTAAGTGTAAACTGAGTATTACAAAACCTTTAAAACACAAGAGACTGAACCTTGGACTATCCATATTTGTGTGTGTGCGCATCTGTGTGTGATGTGTGTTTATGCATGTATGTATACGTATACATAAATTCTGTGAATTGTGCTTCTATCAGTCTTTTTAGTCACCAAGGTTTTATGTGGGGTTTACAACATCCCTTTGGTATTTTCCAACGTCTGTTGTGAAGGCTGTAGCATGATGCTTAGAGTACAAGTAGACTTGTAGTCTGAAATCCCAGCTTGACCACACGTGAACTACATGTCCTTGAGCAAGTTATATAAGCTGCTTTTAGCTTTCTTAACTATAAATGAGAGCTAATGATATCTACTCCACAAGATTTGTGAAGATTAACTATTTGAGCCTGAGCACAGTGACTAGTGTATACAGAAGCACTCAATAAGAGTTTGGTGTTAATTTTATTTGTTTGCTGCTCTGCCTCCAACACTTTGAATTGTAATCATCACAGAGTACACAATCAATAAATACTGGTTGATTGATTGCTCAGATGTATTATTCATTCCCAATCTTTTTTTATTTTTCCTGTAAGGATAAATCTCCTCCATGCCAGACAGTGTAAAACGTACGGAAGGCTTAGCCTCTGTCCAAATTGACCTGCTTTGTGTGAGAAGGGGCTGGACCTTCACTCTGGCATGAGAAAATGAGAATCAAACACATGGGAAGAAAGGCTAGACATCCTCTCTGTTGAATGAATACAGCAGACTTCTCTAGCAATGTGCTCTCCTTCAAAGAACCCAGATTCCATTAACTTGAGGTCAGCTACTCTCATTGTACCTCTTGTTTGTCTCCCCTCCCCAGACATTTATTTCCCTGACACTGCAGGGATGCGTTGAGCAAACAAAGGAGAAACAGAGCTGTAACTAACTACTCCCACTGAGCCAACAGGACCCCAGTGTGAAATGAGACCGCTCAAGTTATTATTTTCCTTGCTTAAAGGAAACTCATGGGCCTGGGTGAAAGAAGAGAACAGGAAGAGAAAAGGCCGTGAGTGTGAGAACATGAACTAAGCCCAGGTCCAGAATCAATAATCCTCCCTCTTTTTATAGAGATATGAGCTACTTTCATCTGTTCTATTTCAATAGCTACATGCCATTGCCAAGGATCCTATTCAAATGTCATCACGTCTATCACAGGCAAAGCTAACATTTATTGAGAAACTCCCAAGGGCAGTGTTTGTGTATATCACTTTACATACATTGCCACATTCAATCCTCATAATGGCCCTTGGAAGTGTGATAAAACCCCAGTTTTCAGATGAGGACACTGAGGCTTGGAAACCTAACCACCAGCTGGAAAACTATGCTAGTGTTGCACCAAGGCAGTCTGGCTCCAGAATGCTTATATCTTTATCTTAAAACTTGTAGCCATACAGGAATTTTTTGGTTTATTAATTACTTCTTGAAATGAGCAAATCTCCAAAGGATCTGACCATCTTTCTTGTTGCATGGAGTTTTTGTTCATGGTCATATTTATAGAGAAGGGGTGCTCATCTATACTTAATCAACCTATGTTCTATTCATTGACAGATGCTTTCTTGAGTGCCTTTTAGGTACTTGTTTAAGCCTAAGTGGCTTTTTAAATGACTTTGGCATTAAATGGATACATGAAAAGTTTACTGTAGACGTTCCATTCATTAAAGCGGTAGTGTACATACACAAATCTGTTTTCACAGGCATTCATTCATTCAGTTCTCAAACCGAAGCCCTAGGGTAAATTGGTTTTTTCCTACCATTCTCCAGCTGAGAATTAGCGATGCACAAAGCTTGTCAATAGCACAGTCAGAACCCAAATCCTTTGCTCTTCTGACTCCAAGCCCAGTGCCTTCCCCCCTGAATCACAGCTATCTGCTATGATGGCATTGCCCTGGGAATCAATCCAGTATGAACCATCCCCTCCATCAGATGCTTCCTATCAGCAGATGAGCAAAGCATAGCGGCTGGGTTGGTGGTTCATTGTAACTAAATATTCATCAAAAGTGTGCACATTAACAGCCACACACAATAATTAAACTCAAATTAATTTCCTCAGTTAATACATGCCACAGAATTAAATTAAACCTCAACAGAAAACAGGGCAGACTGTAACTATTAATCCTCTCATAAGCAACAATAATTATTTTTGCCAACATTTATTTCATTTGCATATATGATGTTACATTGCAAATTTTCACATACAAGTAACAATTCTCTCTGCTTTGTCAGATTGAGAATTAAGCAATATATTAGTTCACATAATCTGTCAGCAAAAAATTTCCACAGATCCAGTTCAGGAGCAAACTGTTAACATTTGGGGCAGCTGAGTTCATTAACGTTAGTGCTATAATTCACAATGGGACCCATGGATTGCAAATATGTGTGTGGTATAACATACATCCCATTCATCACTGAAGAATAATTTATGATATATAAAAAGTGCCTATAATTTGCATATGAAATACTTCAAAAATTAATATAACTATCATTTTATATAATTATTATGGAGATCAATCATGGTTTTCTCTGACTGGAAATTTTATGTTTGTAAACTTCACTGATTTTTTTCGGAATTTTTCAGTAAATTCTTACTGGAGATGTCTTATGTAAGCAGAGCTATTGGCCATGGGAATATAACAGTACAAAAATAGCCACAGCTCCTTTCCTCAAAAATCTTGCTTTTAGTGGGAGACAGACATAGCTATGGATAGATACTAAATAGTTCATGCTAAAGTGGATAATGCCCACTTCAGGAAACAAGAAGTGCCTGAGAAAGCAATATGAATCTGTTACTGGTTAGATTGTGAAACTCTGAACAAGTTATTTCACCTGTCTAAACTTTAGTTTCCTCATCTGTAAAAGCAGGCATGAGGTATAAATAAATACACACACACACACACACATATATAAATGATGATAATATCTGCTGCATTCAGTGCAAGTTCTCTATTTATCAAACATTGTATTAACTACTTTGCATTTCCCCCCCTTCATCAATCCTATAAAGTGAAATTAACATTATCACAGTGTCATCTTATAGGGTTAGAGAGGTTAACTCTGATCACACAGCCAGTAGGGATATGGCAGGATTTGAATTTGGTTAAGAGTTTAGAAGTACTCCTATTTACTATTAAGTCATTTGGCCAAGTATGGAATTCATAGACAGACATTAGCATATTTCTCAGGCAACCTCATCAACAACCAGGACAGGGACGCCTGGTTGGCTCAGTTGGTTAAGCATCTGCCTTGGGCTTGGGTCAACATCCCAGGGTCCTGGGATGGAGACCTGCTTCAGGTTCCCCCCTCTCCCTCTGTCTGCCACTCTGCCCACTTGTACTCTCTATCAAATAAATAAATAAATCTTAAACAAACAAACAAACAAAACCCCAATCAGGACATTCACAAAAAAGAGTAACCAGGCTTTTTCCTTCCCAACTACCAACTAACATTTTATGTTTTAACTGGTAGTTCAACCATGCCAACAAAACAACAAAACAAAACAAAACAAAAAAACAAGCACACAAAACACAAATGAAACTCTTAGTAAAATGTTGTCTCTAGTGGGTGCAGTTCTGCAGTTTTCATACAAAGCATATGCAGTTATTAAGAAGAAACATATGTGAACTCTAGCACAGAGCTGTCTCTTGGCAACTGATTAATATTTCCTTGGCTATGAGTTTATCGGGGAGTTATGAGTCCTTTATAAATAGAATCTAGAATCTAGAAGACTGTCACCCTCTTACTGTTCAAGTACCACATTTTATTAAAGAAATAGAAAAAAAAAATAAGGAAATGGGGGAAAAAAAAGTCTGTGACTTTGGACTAGGATAGCTACTCAGTAAATAAAAGCATTGGTTGTCTACATGGAGTCCTGCCAAATAATATTTTTCAAGCTATGTCTTAATACTTTCTTAAATAGGCAAATAAATAAATAAATAAAGGGACACAGAAAGAGAATAGTATAAAGAAACCCTACAGTCCTTTCACTGAGAATTTCACTGGTTGTAGCATATTGCAAAGATCAACATCCCATATAAGGTTTACACTCACAGTTTCTACAGACCTTTTAACACAAATAGAAAATGTGGCTACCACACGGTTGAATTGCTCTAACATAGTCTATTTGAAAATGCAATGGATTCCAGTTTTTATCTTCCCAGATGAGAAGGAATCGACCTTCTGGTCTTCTGTATCATTTCAGCTACCTTAACAGAGTCTCTTTCCTTCCTTCCAGTGTTTACCTCTTCATCATAGGAGAACCAGTCCTCCTTCTGATGGCTCCTGATTTCTGTGTGGGAATCAACATGGCTTAAGGGAAGTTTGTTAATTTTCAGAGGGGGATATGACCTAGGCAAGATATGCTTCTTATTCCCTGGAGAGCAGTGGTGGTTATTGCTACTTGCCAAGACTCTGAGCTAAAAGGGAGATTAGTATGGTATTGAAAGCCCACACACCCAAATATTTCCTGCCATAGAATAAATAAATAAATTATGATATGGTCATACAATGGAATATGAGATCGAACCCTACAAATGACAAAGACTGTATAAACTGGTCAAAATGGTGAGCAGGCCTGCTGTTGCAGCATCAAGATGGTGGCAGGAGGGTATTTGAAAATGGTATTACTGAAGCACCTGGGTGGCTCAGTCAGCTAAGCCTGGCTGGGTCATGATCCCGGGGTCCCTGTATCGGGTCTGCTCAGTTGGAAGTCTGCTTCTCCCTCTCTCTTTACTCCTCCCCCTGCTTGTGCTCTCTCTCAAATAAATAAATGAAATCTTTAAAAAAAAATGAAAATGGTATTACAATGCTGCAAGGATCAGTACACTGGGGTTAATGCGAGATGATACATTATGTGAGAATGATGATGTGAAAGGCTTCCCAAGAACCCTCAGAATGACGGGATATTTTGCATCAATAGAGCATGGAACCTGCCCATGAGACAGCATATCGTACCTAAAAAAGAGTGGACAAAATATGAGGATACCCTCTACCTTGAACCATATCTGAAAGAAATTATCTGGGAAAGAAAAGAGAAAAAAGAATGGGCAAAGAAATAATCATGGAGCTGAAATCCATGATTGCAGCTGCCCTCAAATATTTTTAAGAAGTTGGATAAACCTGGGGTTCCTGGGTGGCACAGTCTATTAAGCATCCGACTCCTGGTTTCAGCTCAGGTCATGATCTCAAGGTCATGGGATCAAGCCCTGTGGCAGCTCTATACTAGTGCAGAGTCTGAGATTCTTTCTCTCTCTTGCTCTGCCCCTCCCCCTGCATGCTCTCTCTCTTTCAAAAATAAATATTTTTTTAAAAAGATGAGTAAATCTGAAATGTATATTTTAGAACTATTTGAGCTGCAAATGTATTATTTTAAATAAATGTGTATTATTTTAAAAAAGAGCATAAGTTATCACTGACCCTATAGCATGGATGGATCTCACAAATGACAAACTAGCTCAGAAAAGACAGAAACAAAAGAGCACTAGTTGTACTACTGCACTGCACTT
This sequence comes from Mellivora capensis, assembly GCA_004024625.1. Lineage (NCBI taxonomy): Eukaryota > Metazoa > Chordata > Mammalia > Carnivora > Mustelidae > Mellivora > Mellivora capensis. The sequence continues at coordinate 97,047 of PISX010005094.1, read as the reverse complement.
ACATAAAGTTCAAAGCCAGGCAGAACCAATCTGTGGCAGAAGTCAGGATAGTGCCCTTCCCAGAGGCAGTATTGCCTAGCAGGGGCATCAGTGGAACTTCTGGGGGCTGGCAAGGCGCTACTTCCTAAACCAGGTTCTGCATATGGGCACGCTTATTGTATGTAATGCATCAGGCTGTACATTTAAGATCATACTGTTCTTGAGGTATGTTAGACGTCAAAGAAATATTTGCTTAAAAAACATCCTCTTTGCAAACACACACACTAGCAACAGATTGAGTCTTTCTCCTGGATGTAATCTGAATATTCACTTCCACCCCTTAAGAAATGCTGCCTCAAGACAGAGAAATGACAATAGTATACATAACAGACCAACCGAGGGTCCCTATCTGTAGGATGACCATTTTCCCAAGGCTGAGTTGGTAACCTTCTCCTACACTTTCAGAGGACCACAGGGCTTTCTTGGAGCACAGGTTCTATCTCTTTGTATTGACATGATTATTTCCTAGCCTGCCTCCACTGGACTCAATTCCTTGAGCACACGAGGTCAATCTTTAACTGCAGGACCTTAGCACCAAACAGGGTAACTGACAGATAGGGATGCTCCATAACCATCTGTGGAATGAATGAATGCATGAAGATATGAGTTCATCCCACAGACATAAACTGTACTGAGCTGGCAGAAAGAAGAATAAGGACATGCGTCTGGCTTTGGTGAGCAACTGCACATAGATCCTGACACAAGCATATTTACAAGTTTGAAGAGAAAGGAGAACTGGGGTACTAATAATCAGCTTGAAACCCATTGGAGGACAGCTGCTAATACTTTGCTTTAAAAGAGCCTTGAGTGGAACTATACAGAGTCTGATACTTTTTACTATTTAAAGGGCCCAAGGTGGTGCTAGAGCTGTAATATCAGTAATGAAAGCAAATGTGTGAGCTGCTTGGACTTATTAAAGATAAGTTATTTCAGGTGCATTCAGAGTAAGTACACATGGAGAGGTAGAGCCATTTTTTTTTTAATCCTTGCTGGGGATGAGTCAGAGAAATAAGGATGTCTGAATTCTCCAGAAAAAGCTCCAAAGATCCTTCAGCCGCTAATTTACAAATGTTCTGTTCTGTAGGCAGAACCAATATTTTGTGTGCATAAGTGTGCCATATTTAGTATGATCTAATGTTACAAATGTCCCAACAACCTTAGCAAAGTACCAGGTGTCCACCACACATTCAATAAATGGAATGTTTTCTATCAAACCCAACCACTATCGGTGTGCCATTAAAAAATAAGAGAAAGAAAGAAAGAAAAAGAGAGAGGGAAAGAGAGAAAAAAAGAAAGAGAGAGAGTGTGTGTGTATAGAATGGAAGGGAGGAAGGAGAGAAGATTAGCATGCAAGAAAGAGAGAGAAGACAGAAGAGAGACAGAGACAGGGAGGTAGAAAGGTAAAGACAGAGAGGAAGGAAAGAAGAGAAGAAAAAAGAAAACAAGGGAAAGAGAGAGAAAAAATAAGAGGAAGCAAAGTGGACATCAGAAAGATAGTAGATTCTACAAAACATTTTGGAGGTTTTACAAAAGTGAAAATTAAAAAATTAACCAACAAGGTGAATTCTAAATGTTCAATAATAAAAGATGGTGTTATTAAATTAAAGCTAATGATGCTAACACAGATCGAAAAGGGAAGGACAAATGATGATAGGATGTAATGACTTTATTGTCTGGTACTGTGGAAATTTCTGCTTAGATGTTCAGATCTCTGAAATGATCTGAGCTACAGCAAGAGTCGAAGGAGGGAATAGACTGTGGAGAAATGCACCAGACTGGAAAGTCATCACCAGGGAAGGGAGTTCATTCAACATCCTGTTCTTCAGACTTGGGAAAATATGAACTCAAAAGAAAGGTTATCCATACCATAAGACAAGCAAGGAAGCCCATGTGTCTATAATTAATTAGAGGGCTGATATAAATACTATTGTCCAGGCTACCAGAAATGACATCATAATGCCTAATCTATAAATTCTTGTTATCCATTCATTGTAGGTAGCCTGCTGTTAACTTTTGAAAGGAACTTCCTTACTTTTACACATCATTTTACACTATAGCTTGGTATGCAGGATAAAGGCAACCAAAGTGACTAAATAAAGGAGCTAGATAATATATGGTTATCTCTCAGTGGTAGATTGTATTATTATTTGCCCCCAAACTCTCTCTTTAGCATGTTCCTCCCTAAGGGTGAATTATATGTTCCTATTCTGCTGAACTCAAGATGTTTCATTTTATTTAATCAGAATAAGGCAGAAGTGACATATATCTTTTCCAACTAGAAGCTCTACAGCCAGGATGTGAGTGCCATGTTTCTTTTCCTGCTGACACAATAATCAAAATGTTCCTGATAGAGGATCCTCCATCAACCTAGGCACTAGAGTGAACACAACATGAAGCAGAGCCACAGCTCACCCACCAAGAATATACAGTGTCCTTTGATTTTTTATAAGCCATTGAGACTAGTTGGTATCACAGAATAATTTACTGTGTCCTGAATGATACAATACCAAAATAAGAGAAAGAAAAATGAAGGCCAAATATATACATGCATTAATTTGTCCTACTAATAGCTATCAAATACATTCAATGTGGCACGCCCTGCTCAGTGCTGAGGAAAAAATTATGAACAAGATTTCTCTTGAAATCTAGAGACTAGATTTCTAGAATCTCACGGGGAAGGAAGCAACATGGGTTTGAGCATTCTGGAGAACTGCAGAGAGAGGTGCATCTTCAGAGAGGCATCTTTGGGAGGATATTCCTAAGAGAGTAGGGAGTATCACTCAAATAGAGGTGGAACTAAAAGGGAGATTTTGCATACGGGAATAATGGGAGGTTAGAAAAAACTAGAGTTAGGTCAGGGAAGAAACCTTTATAAAAAAACTGAGACATGGAGGCAATGGGAAATTAGTAGATTTTTTTTAAACATAAGAATTTTTAGGTGCTTTTGAAGAGATAAAGAGAAAAATAACTGGACTGGGGATAAAAGCTAAGTCTATTTTTTTGGTCTTAATATGATTTTATCAGGACTTTTGGTGTCATTAAAGTCAAAATGTCGTCTTGTCAAAATTAGGTATTGAAGCCAATAATTTCAATCTCATATTTTATAACCACTAACAATTTGTGGTTTATGAGATGAATGTCAGAGTGGCCTGTCTACCATGAATACACAATGTTTGTTCAGTGATAGCCAAAAAAAAAGATCATATAGAAATTTAAAAAGATAGTAACTAATGTGTACACAAAACCTAGAAACTACAGATTGTTAAAAACTTAATCTTTTAATTGATCAGTTGCTGTGAGCTAAAACCTGACTCAAATCAGAATGACAAGTTAGAATATGGTACAGGACTTTTTTTTTTTTTTAATGATGGGTGGAGGAGACAATGCTATATTCTTTAAATCCCATTTCATTTTCCTTTTTCTGGACACAGTGGAACACTTCTCAGCTTCCCTTGAAGTTAGGCTAAAGGAGTGATTAAGGTATGTTTACTGGGGGCATGCCAGTATGTCTTTTTTAGTTTACTTGTTTGCTTTTGTATACTTCCAGATCCACAGAGGAATCTCTTCTCTTGACCACCAATTCCCTAGACTTACTATTTATGAGCATTAACTTTGAAAAACTTCAAAGAAAAACTAGATTACCAAAAGGTACAAGGGTGTCAGGAGTGCTCAGCACTTTTTAGAAGAACCAGATAAAGACATTCAAGCAAATGAAAGGAAAATACCTTTAGAGGAGAAACAGACCCCAATCAAAAGAGTAGGGTTATTTTAATTCTAAATATCTAAGAGTATGGTCTAATTCAAAATTTATGTAACTTTATGTTTATGAAATAGAAGAGAAGCAGCTTAATGTTAAGTGGCTATATTTCTGAGCCATAATGTAGTCTCTTGATGGAAAGGAAAATATGTTTGAGGATTCCTGAACCTTAGAACTACAATGAGTATTTATTGAACTCTAAAGGCATTACATGGTTCACCTGTTTATCTTCAGAACAACCCTAGCTGATGTGCATATATCTATTCCTGGTATTCCTTATTTACCTAAAAGGAAAAGGAATCTTGGAGAGATAAAGTAACTTATTAGGGCCCACAGAATGGAGAAAAGGTAGAGATGAGATTCCAACCCAGTTCATCTGACTCCAGACAGTACGCTCAACAGTTTGTACCACTACCCTGTCTTCCTCCCATGGGGGTTTGCTAAGCTTGAACACCCATTCCATTGAAACAGATGGGCCACTATCTCTCAACTTAGTTTTTCTTCAGCATAGGCTAAGTAAGTCCCCAGAATATGCCTTAACCAGCAATTATAGCCTCAAATACCTCAGACGTATTCTTTGACTATTAAGAGCTTTATAAATCATCTCTTTGGTATAAAAAGTATACCATGGAGTCACTCAGAGGCATTAAAAATGTTGGGAAAATATTTTGATGTCCAGGAAGTAGGTAAACACAGAAGCAAAAACAACTGAAGTGTTTAACTCCAAATAAGTCTGCCCCATTGGATGTGGGGAAAACACAAAACAAAAAAGAGAACTTTGTAGTTCTTGTGAACCTATGATTCCCAAGATTCTTATTTCAGACCAAAGAGGAAAACATAGGAACCATAAAGCAGCTGTATATCACAAGTCTTCAAGAAACTACAACCACAATTTAAATAAATCCATTTAAATTTAAAGCGAATCCTAAGTGGTTTATGTGATTTTTTTTCCTGAGCCCATTTTCTCCAGAAAGGTTTAGAATGTTACTTTCCAGTTTATGGTAGACAAAGTCTCAGTTCTCATTTCTTGGAAAGATGGGAGAAAAAACCCTATGTTTAGAATTATCTGCCTTCATAGAAGTATCACAACCCATTAAGACCCAGCTAACTAACAAAGCTGTAGCTCTTTAAAAAATTGCTGAATCCCATCCAGCAGGTAGAAAGTTATCAGGGCATGCTTCACCATCACTACCGTAGGAAAGACGTGCACTCTCCCTTCTTTTCCCCTTGCCCACAAATGTTCTGTGTTAAACTTTATGCAAAACTTTGTTATTGTTGTTGTTTTTAATATAGTCGGTGATGTCATCTCTGTTAGAATTTTAGTACAGTGTGAAAAATAAAATGTGGAGCATAAATTGTAGCTGGATTTTTATGTGTCTGGAGATACTTTTTTTTCTGGATAAAAACATAAAAACTCAAGGAGAGCTCTCCTCTTGAATCCCACAGGATTTAATGAGTATTTATGCTGGAACAACCTTCCTTCTAATTTTACTCACTATAAGAAAAAGCAACAAAAAATCCTATTTCCTTTTACAGGTTCAGCCTTGAAAAGGTCTCTACTTAAAAGGTCTCTACTCTATCAATTTTCTATTTGAAAATTAAGAGAAAGGATATTGGCTCCTTTGTTAATGCTTGCCCAGAGGAAGGCTAAGTTCTTTGAAAACTTGCAATGGATACTCTATGAAAGGACATACTTAATATTAAAAATGCATATTTTACTTTAATCAGAAGGGACTGCTATAATTGTTTGTAGGCTCCATAAAGGGGCACTTGTAATTATTGAAAAACCAGTTTCTGTGACAAATGTGAAAATGCTGGTTGATGTGAGAGTGGAAAAAAGTGGATAGAAGTAGATATGAATGGAGAGAATCGATGATATGTTTACACCTGGAACTGAAGAAGACCATAGTAGGTTTTCACATCATGATTCACTAGTGTGCCCACATGTCACAATCAGCTGGCAAATGTGTTCTAAGTAATTTTCATGAAAAATTTCTGAAGTGTGTGAGTGCTTTACTATCAATAGTAAATCAGGATAAATTCAAAGTGATTTCTGTGGTAACATGGTCTTCACTCACTTGTACTCAAATAACCCTTTCTGAGTGGGATATAAAAAAGTACATTACAACCTTATGTACCAACATGGTATATCTCGTTACATATACAGATGTCAAAAAATAATACGTATCTTTTAGCATTAGACAAAATCCTTAAGAATCATCATAGGGAGGAGTCAGGTGATCAACAAGAAGATGCAGAGTTTGAAGTACGAAAGGCATCAGTCTCTGTCATTATTGCTGCCATGGACCAAGACAAGTTTATGCTTATTTTTGGTCTTAGAAACATCCTTTATAAAATTATACATTCCAGGGTTGGCAAAATATGGGCAGTGGACCAAATCTGGACCACTACTGGTTTTGCAAATAAAGTTTTGTTGGAATATGACTGCATCCATTCATTTTTATGTTGTCTATTGTTGCTATCTACCTAGAGCATCAGAATTGAGTAGTTACAACAAAGACCACATGGCCAGCAAAGTCTAAAATATTTACTCTATAGCCCTTTACAGAAAATGATTGCCAACCCCTGAATTAGACCACGAGGGCTGTAGGATTCTCAAATATTCTTGTGTTATGACATGTCACTCTAAAGTTATTCATATCTCTTACTTAAATATGGGATAGTTCAAAAAATGTACAAAAGAAGTAGAGCACTAGGATTATAATAATGTTCAACAGAAGTCTTGGGAGCCTAACAGACCTCCTTTTAAATATCAGCTCTACTACTGACCTCTACATCTCATTCTGCTTTTTTGTAAAATGGGAGAACACCTATGTCATGGGATGTTAGAGAGTTTCAATCAAAGAAAATAGGTGAAGGATTTAACATGGTGTATGACCAGAGTAAGTGTTTATTAATACTAGCTTCTATTTCTCCTGTTAAGAACAAGAAAGGCTACATTATTATCAGAGGGAGCTAGATATCCAGGTCAGAGCCATGACTTTTTCCTTTATGCCTTCCTCTTTATGCCTATGTAGATGCTCTTTGATGGGAAAAGGGAAGGGAGCCATTTATGCAGAAGAGCATTAGTTATTCTCCTGCCTCTGGATAAAACATTACCTGTGTCTGATCCACACCACTCCCTTTCTTGGTCGATCACATAGTCATGGCCAGAAAAATTCCTGCTCATCTTTAGAAGTAAAACTCTGCATTTTCCTGCCTCAGCGGCACCAAAATTTGCACAGAAGGTAAATCTGTGTGTCTAGAAACAGCCTAAGAGTTCTTAATGGTCCACAGCAAAGTGACTGAGGAAAAAAAAAAAAAAGTAGGTGAAGATATTCATTGAAATCAATAATCCCCAAATCACATTAATGCAATGTTACAGGTAGTAATATAAAATCTGCTGCCTAAAGTACTCAAAGTTATCAGGCCCAGAGCGACCGTAACTTGGTCCCAAGCATCAGACTCCTATTTTGTTTTATGATTCTCTGTACATGAACTATAGAAACTGCTTCTGAGAAAACCCTAACTTCCATATCTCTGACTTCTGAATGTATAAATCACAGCAAACTACTCTTTGCCTCCAACAGGAGTGAAAATGCAAAAAACAATATCTACCACATATTGCTTCTAAGGCAGCGATTTCTGCTACAGATGATCTGGGATAGCACTTCTCAGACTAACAGTGATAAAAGATCAGTGGAGTTTTTTTCCTAAATCTGTTATGGACTGAGCCTCTGAGAAAATACAATAGACATGAATAACTAGCAAAGATGAAATAAAAAATGTTCAAAATAAACACAAGTCTAGGTTTTTCATTTATTAAATTCAAGAGACATAAAAGTGACTGTCAAATTGCTCCAAAATTTTCTGAATTCTTTATTTCCATTCATAACTTGTTGCAGACCAGTAACCAACAGTTGGCAGCCCCTCACTGCTCTGTGTTCTACATGTGGATAAAGAGTAGGAAGATCTGGAACTTCCTGGACTGTGATAGTAAATGGAGATGTCCAAACTAAGCCACTTATGGAAAGACACCTTCCCCAAAGCAGTCACAGAGTCCATCAGGGAGGCAGGAATTGGAGGATGGATGCAGAGGAAGGGCAAAAAAGACTTTCTGTCTTAACTGTATACATTGTATGATTTAGGTTTTGTACAATGAGCACATAGTTACTACTAAGCTACATTTACAGTTTTCAAAAATGCAATTTAAAAAACAATTAAAGCACTTTAAAGTGGTATTTTTTTTTGTTCAAAAAAACTTGTTAACTAAGTGAAGAGCAGAAGGCAAAGCCATAAGAGCAGGCAAAGGGGATGTTACAGGTTCTCCCAAAGCACATGTTGAATTAATGAGTGTTTTCATTTTCACTGAGCGCACAGCCTTATTGGTGCTAAGCTGTAAGGGCACAACAGTGAACAAGCCACAGATCTTACTCTCATGGGATTCTAGTTTAGAGAAAGATATGTGCAAATTCATTATATCCTTACAAATTCCTGTGCTAGAAATGCCTTCTGTAGAGAGATAGTGAAAAGGAAGTAGTGATCAGTTTTCCCTAGGGGAAAAGAGTATATCACCTTTCCCAGAGTGCAACCGCTTTACAGTATTGAGGGTGTGAGTATAGGGTACTGAGAGATGATCAGCTAGAAAGTGTGGCCATGTCAGCTGGCCTTCCTTTTTCACAAGGTTGTGTGTAACACTTATATCCTCTAACACTTATGACACTTATAACATGTTCTGTCCCATAAAATCGCCATCTCCATGCCTTAATTCCTGCTAATGTCTGCTCTTCAGATCCCTGAATATATACAGGAATGGGGGTAACACGGCTGATTTCCATGGACATGCTCAGTGAGCACCATGTGATGCCCAGGCTCCACGATCTATCTTGACAGGGAGCAAGAATGTCAAGAACTAAAATCTTGATTCATACATCCTATTTTAAGGTCCTTGAGCAAGAACAACAGGGTGAAGCAGTAGCCTTTGAACTTCCCATTGTTGTAACTTTTGTGACATTCTAACAAAAATGGTGATTTATTTTTCACCAATCAGAAATGTTGTCTGACCTACTATCTGCCTATAGCAGACTACCAAGTTAAAACTACAGCTTCAGAGAGATGAACTAGGGATCTCCCAAACTGTTGGGGAAAACAACTTCCAACACTCATTCATCCGGCATCAAGGAAAAATCCTAAAGAGTGCTCAAAGAAAAGGAGTTCCTGTGTGTGTAATTCCAAGCAGACAATCTGAGCAATGGTTTCTTCTACTGGGAAAAAGTAATTGTCCTACTTTATTTAAATTCACAAGTACAGACAGACACACTGTCATTCAAAGATGGACTGAAGCACCTTTTCTTCCCCTTATGGATGGCCTCATCTGCCTGAATGAAGCATGCTAATAGGTCACCTCTGCAGCCACAAATTGCGCTTATGTGACTAGAAGTTGAGATTCGGGAATTCATTTCACACTGCATATAGATATGACAGATGCTTTTCAATTCCTTTTATGAGTATGTGCTACGAGTTCTTGCTCCCATTTTTATGCATGAAATAATACCCCTGGCAGAAATGTAATTGGAGGTTCTTAATGATTAATAAGACAATTCATGAAAGTACTTCTGTAGGGGCGCCCCAGTGGCTCAGTTGGTTAAGCATTGATTCTCAGTTTGGCTCAGATTGAGATCTCAGGGGTCCTGAGATTGAGCCCCGTCCACATCAGGCTCTGTGCTCAGTGGGGAGTCGGCTTGAAGATTCTCTCCCTCTGCCCCATCCCCACTCATATTGCACAGATGCCCGTGCTTGCACTCTCATTTTCTCTCTTTAAAAAAATAAGTCGATCTTTAAAAAAAAAAAAAAAAAAAAAAAAAAACTTCAATAGTACAGGCTGGCAAAATCAAACACAGCCTGGTGATTTCCTCCTACCACTATCACTAACTAACTGTTTAGATACTACTTCCAGACTGGTCTTCCTAAACCCCATGTCTAATGCATCAATATCTACCTCAGAAATTGATAGGTCCTCAGTATCTACAAATTAAATAGGACTATAAAATATTAGAATGCAGTACAGTATAATGGTGAAGAGTGTGGCCTCTAGAGACAGACTGCTTGCTTTTAAATCTAGACCTTGCCCTTCATTGCCCATGACACTTAAGCAGGTTATTTTATTTCTCTGTTTTCAGTTTATTTGTCTATATATTGTAGGAAATTATAAAAAAATTTATATATAGAACATACAAGCAAGATGTATATTATATGTAATGTATATATGTTATATATAAATGTATTATATAATAATCAAGACATATTTAATACATAACATATAATAAATATATTAACAAATAAACAGTACATAATAAATATATAAGGTACAGTACATCTTGCTTATTATAATGTCTGATACATTTATAGATGTATATGTGTTTACATGTACACATAGTGTATATACATATATATCTTAGTGTTCACTTAGAACATAACACTGCTCAGAACATTGTAAGCACACAGGGAATTTTAGCTGCTTTAATTTTATTACCTTCACATCTGACATTCAGTGTGAACCAACCACACCTTTCTGGGTTTATTTGTCATCCCTTCTTTACATATAGTCTTAATTCCATCCAGAGCATAGTAACTATTCACCCAGTTTTCCAAACTTCCCAGCCACCATATATTTATTCCTGCTGCCTGGACTGTTGAAACCGCTGTACCCACAAATCCATTCAGGATACTTCTGAAAACTCATTCACCCTTAAGTTAATTTAAATGTAACCCTTCCAGAAAGGTGTTCCTATTCCTCAATCTCCCTCTCTAGAGCGTCTACCGAAGAACAGCTCACTGTTAACTTTGATCCACTGGCCTGGCTTCACAGAGACTCCACTGAGAAGAAAGGGGAGATCAGACCTGACTAGAAGATCAAGAGCATCACCATCCATTACTGCTATGGGACTAGAATAGAAGACAGCATCTATTTACCATCTCCTTCCTTTGTAACATCACCAAGGCACTTGAATGATTTAGCTGCAGTTTTATGCTCATCTCTGACCTATTTCAAGTCACTGTGAAGATCTCTCATTTTCCACGAAGTCACAGGCTCCATCTGACTCACATTTGTATGCCTTCCAGGGTCCAGCAGAGAGTCTGGCATATCATATGTGCCCAACTTTTGTTTAATTAGTTTGGGTTGCCCTATCTCATGTTCTCTTTATTTAAATAAGTTCACCTTTTAGGTCCCCTTGGGGCTGATTCCTGTCTGAGCCAGTAAGACTTGATGTGGGAGAGTTCTCCGCGGGGCCCACGTTATCTCCATCTGTAAGCCTGTGCTGCTTAGACGGGGCCTTCAGAGGCCGACAACCTAATTACTTCTGACAGCCTCCTAAAACTAATATTCATTACTCTCACCTTTTTGTCCTTCACCTGCGTCTCTGTCATCCTTCTGGTTCACTGTGTATTACCTCTGTTTCTTATTTTCCATATTCTTGATGCTCTGGCATCTGGGAGTTTACTAACAGAGAAAAGACTGCCACCCAACCTCCCCCCACCCCCGAACCAGCCAATTCTTAGAAATGACAACTCACTCTGTGAATATGCCTTTCACATGGAAACAAACCCATCAAGAGTCCACTCCAAACCAAACCACCTCCTCTGTCTGGCTCTTATACTCCAGGAAGCGAGATTCTCATCCTCATGATCCAGGATCCAGGACCAGGTACCAGACAACTAGAGATACCCTGTATGCCAGAGCCAACCATAAATGTGCTTACCCTGCCTTGCCTTCCTTGCGCATGAGAACAACAATACAGGGTCTGGCTCTTGAGTTCCCCTTGTCCCTTGTTCCCTCTACCCTCTGACTGATCCGGTGTTGTCCTTGTGGCCCGTGTGGTGTAACGTGCCCCCTGTGGTATAATATGCCCCCTCTTCTTGGGAACTGTGAATAACAAACCATCCTTGTGATGGCAGCTTTCTCCTGATCTGTCACCCTCGCTATACCTGAATAAAATAGCCTACATTTTAAAACAGTCTACTGTTTTGTATCCATTGATTCTCGTGTCCTCACCTAGTTTTCAATCTTCCTTTTCAGAACACATGAGAGAATCATTATGTGCCTTGAATGACCAATTTTTAAACCCTTTCCCCTATTAGTTTGGAGATAACCATGCACATCTTCCTCTCTAAATTACCCTAAAGGACTCTCTCAGCAGGAGCCCTGCTCTGGTTTATTACCTCCTAGGATAATGCCATTAGAGATAATCACATTTTGTAGATACCATCTCCACAGAACAATTGCCTTAAGAGTCCCTTTTGAAGTATTTTTCATTTATAACAAGATCTTATGATAGTTAAAAATAAATACAGGAAAAAAAAATAAATAAATACAGGGATGCCTGGGTGGCTCAGTTGATTGAGCATCTACCTTTGCCTCAGGTCATGATCCTAGGGTCCTGGGATGGAGCCCCACATCAGGCTCTCTGCTTGGCAGGGAGCCTATTTCTCCCTCTCCCTCAGCATTCTGCTCCCCCTGCTTGTGCTGCTCACTCTCTCTCTCTCTCTCTCTCTGACAAATAAATAAATAAAATATTAAAATATAAATAGATACATACATACAGCATGGAAACCCAATTCTCCGATTCTCTAATACTGTGAACGGTCATGCAGATCAACACACTATCACGCTTTGGAAAACCTCTCAGCAGAAATAAAATTCTATGATATTTCTCCCCCGCTCCTCTTTCCCATTTTCCAGGAACAGGAAGAGGAAGAGTATGCATTGCTACCAATTAGCATACTTGTACATTTAAAAGTAATATTTATTTCCAATCATAGTAATATGCAGAGTTTTTAAGAGTGAGAAATAATAACAGGATATATTGGAAATAAGTATTTCCATTCAAATACCTTCTATCATTCTTTTCATGCTAGGTAACCATGTTTAACTCTTCTGCTATTTATTGCCATATATCGTGCTCGCTTCGGCAGCACATATACTATTTATTGCCATATATCATCACAGTATGTCCATATTGCTGTTTCTGAATTTATCAATGAAGTAGTATACAAGGCTTTACCTTCCTTTGGTCACTCTCCACCATCTCCCTTAACATGTACTCACTACCCATTCTTCTAATTTATTTACATAACAATTATTAAATAAATCATCAGAATTTGGTTATTGTCTATATTAACACCATTCATATTTTTTGAAGTAGTTCTGCTAGTTCTTCCTACAAAATACAAAAGCCTCTCTGTATGGCTTTCCATGAAGTCAAACATATTATTTCCATTTTTCCCCTTGGGGAACTCCCCTTGGAGCCTTCTGCCTTCCTATTCCAAATGGTTCTCTTCTTTCTCTAGACCTACTACAGAGCTTCTACCCTGGGACTTCCCATCACTATCAAGTGGAACTTCCCCATGAGAATGCTCTGTCTCCTAAATTCAAAGTTTTTTTCTTTCTTGTTTGTCATCCTATTTTGGTAGAGCACATACCCAACAGCTTCCTGGGAAAGGTGCATGAAGCAAAAATGTCAAAGATTTTCCTTGTCTTAAGAAAACTGTCCTTTTTAACATAGTTTCTTAAATCTGAGTTTAATATTCTCCTTCAGTATAGTGTATTTCTCTGTATTTTTTATCTTTCAGTGTTTGTTGAATATAATACCCAATCTGTTGTATTTAATCTGCTGCATTGTCCTTCTTTCCTCTGTGATGTAGGATCTTCTCTTTATCCGTGTTGGTCTCAGATCTGAGAGATTTTTCTTGTGTTATTTCTCTGACATTTCCCCATGATGTTTTCTCTATTCTCCTTTTCTGTAACACTATTAAGTAGATGTTGGAGCTCCCAGATTAACACTCTGATGGTCTCACCTTTTCTCTGCTGCAGTCCTATTGTACATTTTTTGACATTATCTTCTAATCTTATCTTAAATTTCAGTTACAAAAATTATGATTACCAAGTGTTCTTCTTCTGTTCTCAATAGGTCTTTTTCTTTCTTCAGTTTTAAAGGCAATCAATTTGGGGGCTTATATTCTTTTACTTTTCATGCTTATTTCTTTGTGTGCTTTAATCTCACTCTTTCATACAAAAGGCTTACCATGCATATTTGGAGGTCTGCTGCTGTCTGCCTAATTTTAATAGGAAGGCATTAGCTACTTGGACACCCAGTGCACATGGGCCAAACTTGGACTAGTGTAATACACAGTAGAGTGATCTGGTAATGTGAGTGCTTCTGTTGGAGGGGATAGAGGTATCTCTAGGGAATATGAGTCTAGGCATATGTGTAGGGATGGACTGCTAGAACAACTCAGAGCTCTGTATATACGCTTAATTACTCTTTAATCAGACTGGTTCCTCACTCACGTTGACTGCTGTGTCTGGTGTCCCAAGCTTCTCTGGGAGAGAAAAGAAAGGCAGTCAAGTAACATCAAGCAGTAGGGTGGAGGTCTTGGTATTTAATCCTTCCTTATACTGATTTCATTTATACAGACAGGCATTTCCAATTGCTGAGCGTTTCTGAATTTCTAAAAACTGACCTGTCCACTCTCCACCAGGATCCCCCTCGACAAGCATTTAGTCTCCTGGCTTTCTCTCCTGAGTTTCATTCTCATCAGAGTCTGCTCCCCTCTCTGCTCAATTTTCCAGTATATGTTAACAGCTCTCCTCTATTGTCTCTTCTCCTTTCTCATCCTGGTAGGTCTATATTTATTCAATGACTTTACTCTCATTTTATTGGTATATCAGCAGTAACCAGAGGAAATGAATGCATACCATATTCAATCCAAACCACAGCCTTGTATATTTTAATGACCAGATTGTTAAAGAAATGAACTATGACTGTTCACACATGGGAAATCAATAAGGTAAAATGGAGAAATATCCATTCCAACACACAGATCAGGGAATCCCAAAAGCAAGATATGAACCATTATATAATATAATTTAGGCAATTTGTTAGAAATAGTGGTCCAAATTTCTGCAGCTTTGAATTCAGAACATCTGGGTGATGTCCAAAGATTGGTATATTTAACAAATTCCTGAGTTATTTTTGTGTTCAGCCACTGATTTAGGCCATCTTGTCATTTAAAATAAGAGAAAATCCCCTGCTGATTTAGTCATGCAATTTACAAAGTAAGAATGTGTCTCACAACACTTAAAAATTATTTTCACTAAGTCTTAGATAAAAAAGAGTTTTAGACAAAAAGATAAATTAACATCAAGCATCTAAGCCTTTTGCTAAGTATATTTTTATAGAGCACTACAGTGATATAAATAGGTTTCCCATTCTACAGATGACTAAGTAATTATGAGAGATATTAGGTCATTTACCTAAAGTAATATGACAAATTAGTACTAAAATTCAATTTACATTCCAAAGTTAGGGTCATTCTTAACATACCTCTATTCAGTCAATAAGATGCTTCTTCATGCTTTTAATTATAAATTATAATCAACTGATTACATGCTGCATTTAATCAGTGAATTAACCATTGTTAGAGATCAGAAAAAAAATACAATGTATCCCTCATCCTTACTAAGTTTGAGAACTGAACTGAGAAACAAAACAATATCCATGAAATAATCGGAGTTTCTGTATGATTAACACTCCCCAAATTGGATTCCAAGAATGCTAAAATGCATACTGAATGGATAAAAAGGGATAGGTTACCATGATCAATAAACTGTGGGTCATTGGAGTTAAACAACTTTAAAGAGTGTGCCTCTGTTTATTACAAAGTATCTAAGAATCTTTAATGCAAATTGTTATCATGAATTTCCAAGTAGAAAATGGAACACTACCTTCATATATTTGGCCTATTAACCCCCATTCAAATCCAAGATAAAACCCCATGGAAAATGATTTGGAAAATGCTAATAGAGCATGGCAATGTGTTGACTGTTCAGAGTAGAGAGTTAATCAGGACAAAGAAGCTCAAGAGGTCTCTGAGATGAGTAAGTATCTAAGGTAACCTTTGAATAACCTGGACAGCCAAAGGTTGTCTAATGCCAGAGAAGTGGTAGTGAGGAAGCTAGGATATGGCTGTCCTGCTTCAGATGGAAGCCTTATACTACCCTAGTGGGAGCTAACGCTACTACCAACTGAAAGCAGATTCAAAAATCCTGACTGGATATTTTGGGGGTGGTCACTGGTTTGGGTATGAAAACCGACATAAAATGACTATGGAACAGTAAGGATGATAGTCTGCTAGGCCATCCCTAACGGTGATCCTGAAGTGAAAAGAAAATGTACACCAAGTCTTAGAAGATAGAAAGATCAATCTCTTCACTTACCAGGCAGCCACTCATGGGACCCTCTATATATTTTCAAAAAGTGTAGCTTAAATGTGTTTATTCATTCTACAGCTTAATAACAGGTAAATAATAGGGTCAATAAATGTTACTGTTATGACTGGTAATGATACTATATTTTTATTTTATCTGTATTTTTTAAAGACTTATTTATTTATAAGTGTGCACTTACTTAGAAATGCCCAGACGAGTGAGTTGGGGAGGAGAGGGGCAGAGAGAGAGAGAATCTTCAAGCAGACACCCCTGCAGAGCACAGAGCCTGATCCAAAGCTTGATCTTACAACCCATGAGATCATACCTATGCCAAAACCAAGAGTCTGAGGCTTAACCAACTGAGCCACCCAAGTGCTATAATACTATATTTTTTTAATTTTTTTAAAAATTTATTTATTTGTCAGAGAGAGAGAGAGTGAGCACAGGCAGACAGAGGCAGAGGGAGAAGCAGGCTCCCCGCCGAGCAAGGAGCCCGATGTGGGACTCGATCCCAGGACGCCGGGATCATGACCCGAGCCGAAGGCAGCCGCTTAACCAACTGAGCCACCCAGGCGTCCCTGATACTCTATTTTTAAAATAAATGACGTGGTCATTCATTGTGTTGTAATTTCTTATCCAGTCTCTGCCCAGACTGGAGCTATATACAGCAGTCTGTATCATCCTTGACATGCCATAATTGAGGAAAGATATGCATGTCAGGATTCTTTTGGTTACAAACGACAGTATCCAACTTAAACTAGCTTGATAGAATTTATTAGCTGTATTAACACAGAAGGATATTAGGTCAGCTTAAAATATCAGAGGAAATGATACATTTGTGTATATCTTATCTTTTTTTCCCACAGAAGGATATTAGGTCAGCTTAAAATATCAGAGGAAATGATACATTTGTGTATATCTTGTCTTTTTTTCCCCAGGAGGGTAGAGATCTTGTCCATCTTGTTCATGTCATGTCCCTAGCACTTCAGTCAATCTAACACTTTTAAGGCACTAATTAAATATCCACTGAAGACATAAATACCATAAATATATTCAGAGTAAAACAGCAGTGACCATCTGAACAGACACCTTTATTAATCATAAAATGTTCTTAAGTACAAAGTATTCTAAAAATAAACTGTAATAACTTTTTCAGATGAAGAATTGATAATGGAAAGGAACATGGGTTTTCTAGAAATACTGAATTGAAACTTTCCATCAGAGGTAGTACAAAGACATTGATAAAGCTAACTGAGAAGATCAGTAAATATTACAAAATGGAATAATATACCTATTTTATTACTTTGGAAATGATTGTTTATAGACTGTGGGATATCTTCAGTTCAAGAATTTGCCTTTCACAAGAATTTGATTACCCTGGCAAGAAGATATTTTGGATTAAACTGTGCTCGTCCTTTGCATTAAGGGGAAACTTAAAGTAAGAATTAATAAGGTAAATTATATTTGAGTGGTAAAAAAGAACAACCAAGGGGAAAATGAAGACAGAAAAGCTTAAATTACATTTGGATCTCAGTAGGTAGCTTCAGTTTCAGTGAAGGATGGGGTTGCTGAGCAAAATAAGCATAGAAAGTTAATAGAGTCATATTCTGGAGGTCCCTGATTGCAAGGGTGACAAGACTGTGCTCAGTTTTATAGTCACTGAAGGATTTTCAAGGAGGAAATTGCTATTTAGAAAGAACAATATGGCAGCAGTAATTACAAAACATTACTGTGAAAAAAGCCTTGTCTATTTAACTAGAGACTAGACCATGGGGAAAATAACTGAAGTCTAAGTGACATGTCTAAGGGACATGTACTTAGAAAAGAGAAAAAAGAAATGATGGTTTTAAAAGACCCTGAGAGGATGGGCAAGGATGAAAAAGACATGGCAGTAGGTGTGAGGTCAGACAAGGCTCTCAGTTATGCCTTCACCACAACTCATATACTGGTCCGCAGAACGGGTCACTCAGCAGTTTTCCCTAATCCCAACCACCTTATATTACACTTCTAATGGCTCCAGATGGCCAATCCTGACCACACAGGAAGCACATGACCCAGGTCTGGCCAATTACAGGACCGTATCTGCTTGGCACAGTACGCATGTGACCCAAACAAGGTCAGTCATCACCCCTCCCAGAGACTTATACATTGTGCTGGAAGAATTTCTCTCGATGTGGAAAAGTTCCTTCTGCAGTAGGAGGAGTCGCAGAGGCAGGAGAGAGTCTGAAATGAATTGAGTTCCCAATTCCAGTCCTTGAGGCATATAGCTCTTCCCTGATCTTAGAGTTGTGTCAAAATCATTCTTAGCTACATAACCAATAAATTTCCCTATGGAGCCCTGAGTTTAATTTTCGTCACTTGAAACAAAAAGAGTTTCTTTGATGCATAACCTTTCTGATGTCAGTTTCCTCAATTATGATATGGCACCACTGACAATGAGTGCCCCACATATCCTCTAAAGTTGTAGCAAGGCTCGAAATAGAAACATACTCTAAACCATTAAATACCATAAAAATTAAAGCTCTCACTCTTAATAGATGTTATTTTACCCCAATTACTTCAATATATTTTAAATGCAGAGTCATTTTGCTTTAAGACACTTATATATTTGATCTAAAACAATAAGAACCATAATGATAATAATTTATAATACTAGCTTTTATTTACAGTGTTTTATAGGGCCAGTCAGCTAAAAAAAAAAAAAAAAAAAGGATACAGCTCTGGTGCAAACTAAAAGCATCAGACTAGAGAACTCACTCTTAGCGTCCATCTAAATCATCCTCAGAAACATTTTTCAAAGGCAAGGGCATAATTTTACCTTTACTATACATCCTGACCAGAGCAGATGGAGTGAGGCTCTATAGTTTTAGTGATTTAAGGATTAATGTAATTGTTGTATCCAGAATAAAGTTTTAAAAATTTAAAGTAGGTTGTGACAATGGTCCACTGTAATTTTTGCAACCTGTTTTGGATATTGTTCTATTAGTAAGATTAGGTAAAATCATTACACAGCTACTTTAGATTCTATCAACTTTTAATTTTCCATTTAATTCTACCCTAAGCCCCTTTAACTAAGAACAAGAGATGAAGCTATGGAAGATTGACTCTAAAAAGGAAATTAATTAAGATCTAACATTGTATGAAATATCTTATTTTGAAATACAAGGAAATAATCTTTTTACATTTATGTTGCCTTAAATTTAGAAAAGACAACTTTTCCCATTTGGTGTGTCCACAAAAAAGGCAGTGGGGAAAATAAATAAATAACTTTTACTGTTAGTTGTTGGATTTACTTGAGATGAAAAGGTTTTTGGTCAAACAGGTACTATTAAATAGTAGCATAGTCCACATCCACTAAAAGCATATATTTTCAATCAAGCATTAAACCTCTTCTCTATTTTGTTAATTTCATATACTTGAACAGGCAAAGAAATTATGGAATACTATTTGAATTGCTAATACAGGCCAACTAATTGTGCTAAAAAGAACAAATCCAGCCTGATGGCAATTATCCATGTGAAAAATTAGTTTTCTTAGGAGGTGGCATTGTGCAATTTGGCTTCTAATTGGTGTATGGCACCAACTAATATCTAACAATGCAACTAGCAAAAGAAAAAAATTATTTAAAAAACTGAGTAAAATGCCATGCTTTGGTATTACAGAGTAATCACCGCGTTTGTCTCTTGCTCCTTCATTATTTTATTTTTTTGTCTTGATGTTTAGGACCCTATATTCTTCTGGTCCTATCTTGTCCAGTAGCCTTTGCTGGGTTTCCAACTTTGGTCAATTCACAATTGACAGGCACTCACCCCCCTTTTGTTGTGTGCCAGGCTCTGTGTTAGGCACTGGAGCAGCCACAGATCCAATCCGCATTCATTCTTGCTGGGATGTTTCAGGGTCTCAGCTCTCATGTCTCTTTTTTCAGTAAGCTTTCCCTCACACTCTAAAACTGTCCAGCCTTGGTAATTCCATAGCAATTTGTAGTTATTTCTGTTTTGTGATTATGATGATGGTGATGACAACTACATTTATAAAGGGTTATTTGCCCAGTACTTACTTAAACAACTCTATGTGCCTTATCTCATTTAATTCTTATAAACTTGTGAGGTAACTATGCCTAATATATCCTTATTTTATGGAAGAGAAACTGCATATAGAACAATTACATAACTTTCCCAAGGTCACACAGCTAATAAGTGAGAGTCATGCTTCAAACACAGACTGTCTCCAGTGTCTGCTCCTGGCCACATTTCAATATTGTCTTTTCTAGGGGGTGCCTGGGTGGCTCAGTGGTTTAAAGCCTCTGCCTTCGGCTCAGGTCATGATCTCAGGGTCCTGGGATCGAGCCCCACATCGAGCTCCCTGCCACCGGGGAGCCTGCTTCCCTTTCTCTCTCTCTGCCTGCCTCTCTGCCTACTTGTCATCTCTGTCTGTCAAATAAATAAATAAAATCTTTAAAAAAAAATTGTCTTTTCTAACACTTCTCTCTTAGCTAACCTCTACCTAACTGACTCAAAGGATAAACTGAAATAAACAACAACAAAAAGCACACACAAAAAAAAGAATATGAAAAGAAAAATGCCAAGTTCATAACAATATAATTTAACATGAATGCTGGAAACATGTTTTAAAGTTAGGTAAGAGTGGGCGCCTGGGTGGCTCAGTGGGTTAAAGCCTCTGCTTTCGGCTCAGGTCATGATCCCAGGGTCCTGGGATCGAGCCCCACATCGGGGTCTCTGCTCCGCGGAGAGCCTGCTTCCTCCTCTCTCTCCCTGCCTGCCTCTCTTGCCTATTTGTAATCTCTGTCTGTCAAATAAATAAATAAAATCTTAAAGTTAGGTAAGAGTGAGACAACTAGAAATGATGTAGAGTCCCAATTAAGATTCATATTAAAAAAATAAATGATCGCACATGTTTAACATGTTAAAATGCTTTGTATATATATGCTTTTTATATATACATATATACGCATATGTATATATGTATATATATATTTTTTATTAATCCATTCTCTAATCAAAATTTACTTAAATGACTAAACCTCCATCCTAATCATGTTGGTTGTTGGCTACCGATGTTTCTACATATCTCAAATTTATCTGCTTACTTGTATCTATCTCCCATGAAAATCTAAGCTTCTCATTTAATACTGTTATTAGCACAATACTGTTTTACACATGTGTAATGCTCACAAATAGTCTTTGGATGGATGGGTGGATGGGTGGACAAGGCAGGAACTGTGTAATGGAAGATGGGAAATTTGGCGAAGTTAGAGCATAGAATGTGTAGAGAGTTGAAGATGGTAAGGAAAGCTTAAGCCAAATTGCCTGGTTTGTATTTGTTCTGTTGGAAAGTTTTAAGATTATTGTCAAGGTAATTGGGAGCTATTCAATAATTCGATGAGAGGAATAACATGATCACACATGGATATTAAAAAGAAACTAGGTGAGCAAGACATAAGAGACAGTGGTGCTGAGGGTTTAGCAGCCATAGGGTTGTACCTGGCACACCTCCAAGAACAGAAAGCTGAATTGATAAGAACCCAGATTCCTCGGAAATCCTTCCTAGCATTTGTCCTGAATCCACACTTTCCACAGGCTGCTCAAGGAGTTTGACTAAACCAGGAATACCAAACTAGCCTTTTCCTAGAAACAGGAACAACTCTGATGGCTGACTTTGCCTCAGACCCCTGATGGCCTTGTTGAACTAACTTTAGATTCTGCCCTGACTAGGACACTTCTGGACAACCCCTCCACTCTCTTTCACTCAGGATCAATCAAATCTCCATCACAGTCTGATGATTCTCCCAGCCTTACCTGGCTCCCTCCCCATTTCCTTTCATAGGCATGTCTTCTAGTAAACTTCTTGCACATTCCATCTTGTCTTGGCATCCACTAGGAGGACCAGTAGTGTGCTGGACCCAACTCATACAAGCTCATGAGAACCAATAACTAAATTTTCAGGAATTCTGCAAGCCAGTTTTCAAACACTCCATTATGAAAAAATTAAATTATATAAATTTACCATTAAATAAATTATATTAAAAATAAAAGTTATAAATACTCAACAGTCATTTTCTAAATATTTTAATCTACTTTTCTCTTACACTCTTGAAGTCACTTCTTTCTAATGATGCAGATGCTATACAATGACATTTGTTAAAGAACACAGTGGGAGAAGGAAGTTATCAGCAAAAGAAAAGGGAGGATAGCTTCAGGCAAGGATATCTTCCTTTAGGGGGCAGGGAAGGGATTTTATCATGCAGCTTACCTCACAATTACTGATCAAAAAAATTCCAGACTGATTGGTTTAAAACTCTACTCCTGGGAGAGGCTGAAACTGCAATTAGGTTAGGTGTTGAGTTTTGGTAGGGCTTAACATAAATTACACTGTTTTGGTCCTGTTGTTACTTTTTAACAATTTTCTTCTTTTGATCAAAATTTCAGCCTAACTAAAAAATGTGATCAAAATCTAAGGCATTAGCACCATTCTTAGTCCCTGCTCAATAGTTTTCCCAGCTTTTGTTGATCTTGTTTTTTGCTGGATCTCTGTGTTATTCACGAGCCATGAATTCAAACAATCTTTTAGTCATTCTCTTCCTTACTTTTCTGACATTTTGGTCTTAGAAAAATCATTTGCTTGATAGTTAGTGGCTGTGAACATGCATTTAAAGCTTCTGAGAGAGGCACCCGGGTGGCTCAGCTGGCTAAGCATCTGCCTTCAGCTCAGGTCATGATCTCAGGGTCCAGGGATCCAGTACCCACACTGGGCTCCTTGCTTGGCAAGAGTCGGCTTCTCCCTCTCCCTCTGTTCCTCTCCTCTGCTCATTCTTTCTCTCTCTCAAATAAATAAAATGTCTTTTTAAAAAAATCTTTTGAGAGAATGTAATGCACTAGGAAGATTATTATAACTATAACCAGGATGATTCCTAATGTGTGGAGCATTCCCAACACCCAAACGAATCAAAGAAAGACCTCATTGAAGAAGTCACCCTTTTAAGCCAAGTAACAGAGTTTCAGCTACCCCAGCAGTGTTAATGTAGGCACAAGAGGTGGTGGTGACCACAGCACAGACTTCCCAAGGCCCAGCTATGAGACAATCCTGTTATCAAAACAACTTTGTCCAGAGAATGTAAGGATTTCTGCTGGGCAGCTCCTGTCTCAGCAATGGAATCTACAACATCTCCAAGGACTGAGAGGCTTTGGATCACATTCTCATTTGTGCTTACTCCTAATCCAGGGGTCAGTCAGGTTTTTAGAGCAAATGGGAAGAGAATCTCCTAGCCTGAAATAAAAAGCCACCTTAAATGCCTTAAAAAGATGGGTGCTGCTGGTGACATCTCAGCAAACAGAACTTAGTCTGATCATGGGGGTGCCAATATACTAAAATTCCTGCAGGTAAATGTGCCTAACTGGGTAGGTATTTCTAAGAAGTGTTGATGGCCATTTATAGTGAAATGGGGAACAGAAGAGAAATTGGTCAGAGGGGGACTAGGGTGTTTCTCTCATGACAAATCCAGTCATCTGAAAAGTACCCCACCCTTGGCGGTGGCCTGGGAGATAAAACTGAGGGCATTCCCTTAGTGCCAGAGTAAAGAAAAGGAGAAAGTGTTTCATGTTTAAAGCACAAAATCTTTTTTTTTTTTTTAAGATTTTTATTTATTTATTTGACAGAGACACAGTGACAGAGGGAACACAAGCAGGGAGAGTGGGAAAGGGAGAAACAGGCTTCCTGCCCAGCAGGGAGCCCGATGCGGGACTCCATCCCAAGACCCTGGGATCATGACCTGAGCTGAAGGCAGACAATGACTGAGCTCCTAAAGCACAAAATCTTGATCTGAAATTGGGTGGAAGCAGTTCACCTCGAAGTCTGCTAATTCTCTTCCTCATCGATTTGATTCTGAGGTCTGTAGCATCAGCACAGGAGCAGATACCAAGTGGATGGATCCTTCTTTAGCAGTGACATGTGCGTCCCAGCTTCGATGCCTTCTAATTTTGCAGCAGCATCAGTGATCAGGACCATTTGGTAATGTCCCTTCCAACAGGTCTCGAGGGCTATCTTCCTCCAATGATGCTTTCAGAATATCCATTCACTGAACTCCAGACCGTGACCAACTGGGTCCAGGAAAGCTTCTCTAATCTGTTGATAATACCCTTGAGCATAAGACACTCAAGACTTAAAGTAGCTCATCATACTAGCATGAGACACGAGATCAGCAGACGGTTGTATACCAATAGATGTTGGTCTTCCAGTGACTATCTAATGTGGAGAGAGTTTATGTTCCCAAAGGGGATACTTCAAGTAGTCAGTAAGACCAAAAACAATACCTTAGGTCAAGAGAGTCCAGTGGTTTTGAAAAGTTCAGAAATTTTAAGTTTGAGGATCCTCTTAGTTCTCTCAACCCTGCTTGATTGAGGGTGATAAAGACGATGATAATTCCAAGAAATTTGCAAGGTTTTCATTAAGGCTCATCTGATTTTCCTTGTGAAGTGGGTGCCTTGATCACTGGAAACCACGGAAGGTATGCCCCAAGTGGGAAACACATGCTCTAACAGTTTCTTTGCCACTGTGAGAACATCATCTTTGCAGCAGGGAAGGCTTCAATCCATCCAGAAAACACACTTTCCTTGTGAAGTGGGTGCCTTGATCACTGGAAACCACAGAAGGTATGCCCCAACTGGGAAACACATGCTCTAACAGTTTCTTTGCCACTGTGAGAACATCATCTTTGCAGCAGGGGAAGGCTTCAACCCATCCAGAAAACACACACAAGATAACAAAAGCAGGATAACCCATACTAAGTAGCAATTAAATAAAGTCCAGCAGGTGTTCAAAGCATCCAGATGGAGGAGGTCTGAGGTCTCAGGGGACAAAAATAGTTTTTCCAGGATTACAGAACTGGCAGGTCAGGCATAGCTGGTAGACTATTTTCACAATTTTATAGACATCTACCACCAACACCTATTTATAATTTGAGTCATCTTAAATGTACTATGGTGAATGAAGGAATGCAAAAAAACTGAAAAATGGGGCTTGGGAGCTGTGAAGAACCAAACAGCTGTCTTGGGTTTCTCACAGTGCCAACTATTTGTATAAATTACAATAACTGTTTACTCATATTAATCTCTCTGATTCCAGAGCAGACTGTTGCCATGTTACAGGGACATCAGGGTGGCAACAACCTGGCAACAAGGGGACATTTTTTTGCAGAAGCAAAATGGACTTCATCCACATGTGCCATAATCTTTATAGATTCTGTTGTTGCTGCCTTTGCATGAAGCCAACTGAGTCATTTCTCTAACACTCAGGTTCAGTCCTTTTAGTGCGGGCCTCAATTTTGATAACAATTGTACAAAGTAAGAGAACAGCAGTAAGATCATTCACCTATTGCCCAGTTGGATTGT
This sequence comes from Mellivora capensis, assembly GCA_004024625.1. NCBI lineage: Eukaryota > Metazoa > Chordata > Mammalia > Carnivora > Mustelidae > Mellivora > Mellivora capensis. The sequence continues at coordinate 71,579 of PISX010005094.1, read as the reverse complement.
GGTCCAAGAGCATGTAAGAAACCCTTTTGCTTCCATAACATATCAAAATCAGAGACAACCCCACAGCCTACTAGTTATCAGTATAACTATTAACAGTTTGCCCTTCAGGTAACTGGCAGCCTAGGGTAAGGATGAGGAGATCTACTTGTGTGGATTTAACTTGTGGGAGGTTTCCCCTTTTGAGTAGGTCATACTGGGTAGTAATAGCATAGCCAACTGGAAATTCCTTTTTTTCATTTTTACAGTATGACTTGTGAACACAGATTCTATCAGGATTAAAGGCGGATTTCACAAATCATGATGCAGGATAAAAAACAAAACATTATTACCTGTTGGTCATGGGGTTCACCTTTGTCAGGTGAAGGTAGTAATGTAGCAGGATGAAGGATATTGCAACATGCATGATGTAGATTAGGCGGTGAAAGCAGAAGGATCACATAGGAAGTTTGCTTAATCACTGAGAAATGTTGAGTCAATTCAGAGTTAGGAAGACTTCGGACAGCATGGGAAGTTCACAAATAAATGTCATTTCCTAGGATTAAATCTGTTGAAGCTCCCACTAACTTGAGCAGCTGTGGCTCAAGTCTCCAAGACAGCTGGGATAGGCATGAGCAACTGGTTGTATGCTCTAGAAGGCAACAGACCTCTGCTTATTACCATAATCTCTCTTTCATGAGCATTCCAATGCTTAATCATCCCTTTCATGTACAAAGTGAAAGGTTTTGAATCTTAGGTGGCCTTATGGCAGGCAGGCAGTTCTTGGAGGACTTGCTCTAGTCTTTTAGAAGCCTTCTCAAATTTGTCTTCTCAAGGAAAGAGTTCAAACCAAAATTCTAGTAAGTTCATATAGTGGGAAAGCTAATAGAGAAAAATTAGGAAGCCATAGTCTACAATAATCAGTCAAGCCTAGAAATCTACAAAGCCGTGGCTTAGTTATGGGTCTACGAAATTCCTAGATTAGCTTAATTCTTTCTGGAGACCACTAAACTCCTTTGGTGCTTAGACTGTGACCTAGGAAATATCCCTAGAGATTCTGTGTCCCTCTTCAGCTAAACCTTGTAGCAAGTACATGGCAAGAGGTCGTCTACATATTATAAAAGGGTCACTTTCCCAGGGAACTGGAGGCCGCTTAATTCTCAGTGAAGTACTTGTGAGAAATGGGAATGGGCCTCAGTGAACTCTTGAAGCATGACTGTCCAGATGTATTGTCAATTGTTCCAAGTAAGGACAAATAGATATTGGCTATTGGGGTCTACAAGAATGCTGAAAAATGCTTAACAAGGGTCTGTAACATGTAACAGTGAAACATTTTGAGTCAGGGGAGAGAGAGTCAGGAGAACAACAGTAGGTTGTTCTAGTTTGGAATGACTGGGAAACAGGGATTAACTATCTTCTTGATAACTCTCAAATCCTGGACAAATCACATCCCCTCCTACTACGTTTCTGGACTAGCAAGATCTGTGTGTTTTGGAGACTAGTACAGGAATGATTAGTCCCTGGGTTATTAGATCTTCTGGTGGCCTCAGGCTTAATGGATATTGAGGTAATTTAGGGAGAGGTTTAGTTTTATCTCTCTGAGTCTTTATAGGTTCTGTGCTTTTCATTCTTTCAATGTCAGTATTACAGGTAGCCCACAGATTCTGAGGTACCTTGATTAAATTAGAGGACTCTTGCTGGAATCCTTCCTCTTCCATGTCAAGGATAAATCTCTAAGGAACACAAAAGATCAGGTTCAGGTAGGTCAGTAAACTTGAAGGGGAACTGTCCGTTGGAAGCAAAACATATTAGCCCTTTGAATTTAGAAAGAAGATCTCTACCTAATAGATTGATTGGGGCTATATCACACAGCAAAAAAAAGAATGCTTTCCAGTCAAAGGTCCCAGAGTCATCTGTACTAGATGAGATAGAAATTCTCTCTGAACATTATTAGATATCCCCACTGTGGAAACCTTCTTTTTATTCTGGGGGATTTGTTGTTCAATGATGGCGGGGTTTAAAGTAGAAAGTATAGCTCCAGAATCAACTAAAATTTGGCAGGGTTTCCTATTAATTTTAATTTCAGTTTCCCCACGACTGTTTAAGGGAATTACTGGTAATAGTTTACCAGAGAATCCCTTGGAGTTCCATCACCTATGGTTGGGATCTATATAGCACCCTCCTTTGGAGGTAGGTACGAGAGACTTGAAGAAGAATTTGCAAGGGACCTTTGAGGATAGTCTTTTTTCCAGTGTCCCAGTTGATTATAGCTGAGACATTGATCTTTAGCATTTTTTTAAAGATTTTATTTATTTATTTGACACAGAGAGAGAGAGAGAGAGATCACAAGTAGGCAGAGGCAGGCAGAGGGGGAAGGGAGAAGCAGGCTCTCCGCGGAGCAGAGAGCCCGATTCGGGGCTCCATCCCAGGACCCTGAGATCATGACCTGAGCCGAAGGCAGAGGCTTAATCCACTGAGCCACCCAGGTGCCCCAATCTTTAGCATTTTAATGGTGGCCCCCTAGAAGGGTGAATGAGGTCAGCCCAGGTGTTGTTTAGGTCTCTGGTCTTGATGCTGTTACAACTGTGAAGCTAATAGCTTGGTGAATTTTTTTTTTTTTTTTCAATCTTACTCCAGCAAGATCTTGCGCCAGGGTTCTTTCAAAATGCTCAGCTATGGTCATAGATTCAGTCAAGTCAGCAGCATTACATCCTCTTTTCTACCTTTTTAATCAATCCACTAATCTTGGGGGATAATCCATGTACAAAAAGGGCAGGCTGGGTGACCTTATTTATTGTATGGAACCTGAAACACCATAGAAAAAGGGCTTCCAACCGGGCTTTAAAGTCCACTGCAGATTCTTTTTGTTGTTGTTTGCGTAAATTAAGTTTGTAAAATAGACCAATCAGTGCATGCAGGGAAGACTGTAGGGATGCCTTTTATAAATCTAGCTGCTATTTTGTGAGCTTTTGCTGGTTCCTGAAGTGCTGAAGACTAAAGATCTCAAAAAGCATTCTTAGGGTTTTGCCATCTTGCTTCCTCCCCCTCTTATTGGGCTTCATCAGGTCCTACCAACATATGTACAAGCTGATGAAGATCTGGCAGACCAGGGTCATAACCTCCACTAATGACTCTAAATTCTTTTAAAAAAAAAAATAGTTTGGGTTTCCTTAGGTTAGAAAATTCTTTAATTATGGCCCTTAGTTCAGTCTTTGAACAAAGGGTGAAAGAAAACCTGAGGAGGTTTCTTTGCAACCTTGACTAGTTTTATTTAAAAAGTAACTATTAGTCTCTTCAGATGAAAAGGCTGTTCAGATAGAGAATTAGTTACACATGAGTCCTCTGGTGAAAAAGGAAGGTAGGGGAGCAGGGTCATATCAGTACCATCATCTTTTGGTTTTGGTACCTCTGTGTCTTTAATTTTTCATTAACCTTTTGTAAATGAGTCTTTTAAGGAAGTTATTTTGGAGTCATGATGACTTTGGAAGCTTCTACATACCAACTGAAGTAAGCACCCCATTCTGTTCGTTCAACTTGGGATCCTTTGCTCTCAAGTGCATTTCTTAAATGAGCGATCTTGTGTAATTGGAACGTTCCCCATAATGGCCACTTTAATTCTAGGCTATTTTTAGTAAAATTTTGCCACTTTGCTGGGTACCTGCAGCTTCCAGGACTGTAAGTCAAACATAAAATAAGTAGGTGTGCTGGAAGGTAGCATGCTTATCTCTGGATATAAAGGAGTCCACTTCTTTTAGTTAGACCTTTTGGTTTTGGGGAGTCAAATTAATACCTAAGAGGTCCTATCATGGGAGTCTTCTTGAGGTGGTGAGTGCTCTAATGCTATTTAAATGCTCAATCTGTGCCCACCAATGTTTGTGGTTTTTTGACCTCTTGACATTCCCACTAGCAACCAACCCTCATTTAATTTTCACCTGAGGCCTCCCACCGGCCCCACCTGATCCAATGCGACCCCGGACTCAATCCAGTTTTTAAGTTGGATGCAGTCAAATTCTAGTGGGTAATTCCAACAGTTCCCTATGTGGAGTAAGTGGTTAGAGAAGGGATTGAACCAGCAGACCACAAAGAATGGGGACTGTGAACCAATTCCAAACAAATTAGGAATTGCAGCTGCCACCAGCAGTTTCCAACATGGAATCTGAGGATAGAACGCAAGGACTGGGGTTTCCAATCAAATAGGGAACTATGCAAAATCAGCTAGATTGGGAATGCAAGGTAAACAGGGTAAAGCCCAGAACCCAAAGGAACTGACCAGTGACCTCAGAAATGACAGGACAGACAACTCAGAGGGTTCGTGGGTACTGTGCTATGCTTTTCGTTGTGTCCAAAGCCATCAGAAGTGTTCTTCAGATCCTGACACTGCCACCAAATATGTCCAAGAACAAAAACTCCACTGAATAAATGTAAAAATCTAATGGACTTTATTCAGCGACACACAAATTGGGCAACATCCTATCTAATGAAAAGGGGTGTTCTGAGAAGCTGTGCAAAATGGAAGGCTTTTTATAGGCAGAAACTGAATGAGTAAGTAAGTTATTAGCAAAATAAAAGGACTGTTTCAGGCAAGATCCCCTTGAGGGTAAGGCATCAGGTCTTATCATTCAGAGGACTCACTAGTGCTGATTGGGATATTCCAGACCGACTGATTTAAAATTCCATTCCTGGGGAAGGCTGAAGCTGCCATTAGGTTAGGTATTAAGTCCTGGCTGGGATTAACGAAAGTGTCTCCGTTTGGACCTGTTGTTTCTTTTTAAGATGTTTCACTACACATCTCTCTGTGGGCAGTGATACCATGTTGGTAGCTTAAAATTGGGTATTAGTGGGGGTATTTCTGCCATGGAAATTAAAAAATGCTAAAAATCAGTAATTGTTCATTGTAAACAAAGTTCTTTACAGCAAAGTATGTTGCTCAAGGGCAATAGAGTACTTGGGAGTTAACTTCAATCAAACATTTTTAAAAGGAAAAGAAATACGGAATGCTAAGAATAAAGTGACACTTAAAAATCAATCTCATTCAATGTTGACATTGTACAAATGAAAACTAAGCGCCAGATTTATTCATGCTCACACAGTCAAATAATAGTGAAAACAGAGCTTACTTAAGAAAAATAAAACAAAATGAGCAGCTACATTGTGGCGAGCATAGTATAATGTATAGAGATATGGAATCACTACATCGTACACCTGAAGCTAATGCACCACTATGTGCCAACTATGCGCGTGCATGTGCACACACACAGACACACACTTAAGGAAAAAAGATAAAGAAAATGGTAGTTGAAACGCATGCGGGACACGGAACCCTACGAGGGCTGCTGCAAGCCCATAGTGTATCTTCCTACAAAGTGGAAAAAGTTGTCCCTTCCTAAAGGCAGGTGCACATGGAATAGAGGGTCAGGGCAGGCTGTGTTTTAGGTTCCCTTGGCCTGTGCAACTAAGCTCCATTATTCAAAAGATGACCTATTAATCACGTTATAAACCCTCCTAATCTGAGCTACACGTGCATGAGCCAGGGTATAGTTCGAGTCCTTTATTGGGCACATCGGATCATGGCCAAATATTCAGGAAAACTGAGTAACAATTTAGAGATGATAAACTCAGAAGAAAATGTCAAAGTCAGACAAATCTGAATTTATGGAAATTGTGTGGTATATCTCAAAGTTTTGGAGTTGGACAGAAATGGATTTTTAACTCCAGCTCGGCCACTTAGTAGGCAGACTCACTGAAACTCTTTTTTTTTTTTAATTGCAAAATAGTAATACCATGTTTTTTTTTAAATCTGCAAAATAGTAATACCATGTTTTTTTTAATCTGCAAAATAGTAATACCATGTAGACTATGTCAATTTTAAGACGCATCCTCATTACAGAGGTTTTTAAAAATGTGAAAAAAAAATGGCCAACTGGGATGACCAAATGTATCCTTATTTCAGAGATGTTTGGACTTTAAAAATTGTGGTCTTAGATTCCATGACATATGGTAATATCCTCATCCCCCCCATAGGTAATGGCTCTTCTTTGTGAAGATTAAATAAGATAACATATGTCAAGTTTTTGGCATAGCACAGTGAGTGCTCAATAAATGGTGGAAGCTGTTAAAAAAATGAAAATGAATACTCTATAATCTATAGCAAAGGCACAGTGATGTATATTTATAGTTCTGGAGCCACTGTATTTTCCTAGTCTCCCTCATTTGCTCTGTTGTCTAAAATGATGTTGAAATAGAGCTTTGCAGAGGAAAAAAAAATCAATATTGCTGTGGACACATAATTTATTTCAGTCCATCTTCATACATCTTAACTTAGACATCTTATGTGTCAAGTTAACGAATAAACCAAAACTATGTTGTCTGGGCAGTCTGTCCAATGCCTCAGAACAAAAGTAATCCATCCAAACGCTTCTAAATAAAAACACTGGCTCTGGGATTAAAAATAAGTATATCACCCAAATTTGGACATGTGTGACAAATGTTTTCCATCTCATTTCCTTTCACAGGAAGCTGAGTCACTGTCACAGTAATTCCCAGACTTTGGGTTGTAACACCTCTGTAATGTTCCATGAAATTTTCAAAATAAATTTCACTTCAGTTCCTCTCCATGTTTAAAATGTAGCACTTTTAGAGCAAATGTAATTGGTAAAATAAGTTTTATTATTTTTGAATGGAGAATTTGCTCTAGAATATGAATCATTTCTGTGCGGAATAACCTCCCTGAATTTTAGAATTAAAGCTAATGAGACCATCTGATGGAAAGCCTCGGATTTTATCTACTTGCTTCTGCCTAGACCTTATATTCTCCCCTAACTGAAAACGTAAAGGGTTTTCAAGGTGTGTGATATTCCAAGTGTGGTCCTCAGACCAGTAAATTACCTGAGAACTTGTTAAAAACGCAAATCCTTGGTCCTCACCCCAAACCTACTAAATCAGAAATTGTATAGATGTTCAGTAATGTGTGGTGTCAAACTGCTCCTGGTAATACCCATGCACACCAAAGAGTGTGAACCACTGGGATCTGATGAGATCTCTGAAATGAACTAGGAACTTGGATCCTTCCAAGAATGTCCTCTTCCTCAGGAAACTGATCTAAGGAAACACAGGTGTTTATGTATGTAAATTATATATTCAGGAAAATAGTGAAACGTTCTATCTGTCACCACACGTTTCCAAATAACCAAGCATTCTTAACTGGTAGTGCAGACATCTGGATGATGGTATGAACTTTTCATCTATCATAAATCATCCAAATGAAGAGTTTTACTTCCTGCTAACCTGTTCATTATAACAGACACCTATCACCATGTATACCCCATGAGCACCCTCTGCATTCATTTGGCTTGAGAGCATTTTTTTTCGAATATTTTATTTATTTATTTATTTGACAAAGAGAGACAAGGAGAGAGGGAACACAAGCTAGGGAAGAGGGAGCGAGCAGTGAGCCCAATGTGGGGCTCGATTCCAGGACTCTGGGATCATGATTTTAGCTGAAGGCAGATGCTTAATGACTGAGCCACGCAGGCAACCCAAGAGCACTTTTTTTTTTTTTTTTTTAAAGAACTATACGATCAGTCCTGTGTAAAATCCTGAAATTCTTCGGCACTGGAGAAATTGCATGTGGCTATGAGTAGCTCTCATCTATTTCTTTTCACTAGTTGCCCTCTCTTTAAACACCTAAAAGACTCAGTCCCTAATATTGCTCAACCTCCTTCTCCCAACAGGATTCCCATTGTATATTGGTTGTTCCCAAACTTTGTTCATCATTGAGCATCCCATTAAATTATGTTCTCTTGTTCCCACAAATGACTCCAGATATCACAGGATTTTGTCTAGTAAGAACTATTAAGCAATAATAATTTTGTTTTCTTAGATTCATTAAAGGCATAATAAAGAGGTCAATCAGACTTTTGATCCATACAAGTTCCCAACTGTTCCCCCTGCATGTTGTTTTATAATGACAGGGTTTTGTGTATGTCTGTCGGGGGGTATGTTTGTATATGTCTGTGTGGCTAGCCAGTTCATGTGTATGCTTATAGCTTCTTGCAGAATTTGTAAAATATTGGACATATCATTTTGTGCCCAATATGACTTATATAATCTCAGAGGAAACGGATCGCTCTCCTCTTAATTCTGATGATAGTGTCTTACACATGTATACTCTCTGGCTCAAACCATTTAGAGAATTCTATTGTTCTGAGAACAGAGTGCAAAAGCCCTTATAGAACTAAGAAGGACTCTTCCTCCTCATGCATCCCCTCACCTACCAACATCTCTGTCTCTGATACATAAACCCTGGCCCTCTTTCAGTTGTCCAAAGAGGTTTTCTCTTTCCCACCTCACGGCCTTTGCACGTTCTTCCCTCGATCTGAAATCTTCTCCCAACATTTCTTTGCTTAATACTTACTCATTGTTCGATTCTTAATTCACATATCTTTTCCTGGAGACAATTCTCCAAAGTCTCCTTCCTTACCACCCACTTTCATCTTGATGATAGCTCTAAGGCTAGATAAGGTCCCCAAAGTATTATCTCTTATTACTCTATGTTTTTCCTTCATTACAGACTATACCATATATTTATATAAGTATTTGATGACTTTCTCTCCAGAATATAAGCTACACAGAGGCAGAAGCCACATTTAAATTGTTCCTTTTACTATCCTTAGTATCTATGATATGGTACTCATAATAAAGCTCAATTTAAAAAAAAGCTCAATAAATATTAAATGAATAAATGCAAAAATGAATTAAATGAACAAAGTTTTGGGTTTTTCATTAAGCTGAGGTAAAGAGTAAGTCTTGAATAATGGATCCTTATTGCCTGGAGTAGAGAATCTCTGATCCTCAAACTGAAAGGAATTCAGAGTCCTATCTACATAACTGAAACACCAGTGTTGCTGGCTTTTGTCACTTCACATGGAGCTTTTTTAAGGACATGAGAAAATGCTCATAAAAATTTTTAAATATAAATGCATGAAATACATTTTTTATATTCAGTGTGAACTAGAATGTGTAGAAATATAAATGCATGGCAGAATAGTTTCTGACCTCTTTACCACCTTGTCTCATCACTGCCAATCACAGATGGGGAGGGAGCCTTTAAAACAATAATGCATTCAAACTGTTATAAAAGGAAATCAACAGAGCAACATTAATAACAGCAGCCAAGTGCTTGCAATGGGATAAGCACTATTCTATATGTTTTATGTGTAATTACTGAAAAGTAAACTTGGGAGATAAGTCCTGTTTTTATATGATGTGTTTATCTTTTAGATGCCCTTCTCAAAAAACTGGCTATTTACTGCTGTCCTCCTAGTTCCCTCAAGGGAGCATTTCAGGAAGAAGCTACATGGATAGAAGAGAAAAGGATCAAAGGATTAGAATCCTGAGTATTCTTTGGAGAAAAGAAAGATGGAAAGGTAGAAAAGGAAGATAAGCTTGGAGAGGACACCTGAGTACCTAATTAAAGGAATTCAATATCATCTGAAAAGCTTCCAGAAAGGAAGGGAAAATAAGTATTTATGTACCATAGTTTGAAATCTAAGATAGTTAGTTGTTAGGTCCTAGAGCAATCAGAATTTTCTGGTAATAGGCAATACCAGCATTAATTCCCAGATATGACAGAACACAACAGCAAAGACACACACACACACACACAAAATTAAGGACTGGTAGAAAACAGGCTAACATGTTCACAGTACTTCCCTATAGCACTGAGTTTGTGAATGACTACCATTTACCTCTTCGTCGTATATTAATGATAAATAATTTTTACAAGTTAAACCAGGAGTTTTCAGAACACATATTTTCGTCAACTGTTCTATATTCCACCATTAGGTTTGTCACTATAAATAATTTGCTGTTGTAGTTGTTTGCTATGTTTGTGTCTTCATTCCTTAGGTCAAAGGACACACGAGGATCTGAATATTCTATAAACACAGCCAGAATGTAAACAAATTGCAAAGGGACTTGTGTTGGCTCATTACATCCATGCTTGGTTTAAAGCACAGTTTAGGTTACGCTTGAACAGGGGCAAAGGGAGAGAGAGAGAGTTGAGAAAATTCAAATTCATTTACATAATGCTGCACTTGAGGCAAAGACAAGGTTTTCTGAGCTGATATTCTCGTTTCCTTCTATTCAACACATTTACTGAAAGCAAGTTGCTAAGGGCTGCAGGGTAGAACAGAGCTTAAACTTCAGTGGACTTAGACAATGTATAATTTATACGTTAGATACTTTCTGTTTAGCCTTCCCTGAATTGTCCCTTTTATCTAACACAATCCAATGATCTTTTAGAAACATAGTCTCCTTGTTCAGTCCTACTCATTCCAGGTGCTTTGAGAAGGACAAAGCCTTCTTAAGCGATGAGCACATGACCTGAGAGAAACACCCCAACATATACACACATAGAGAAACAATAACTGTTTTAGGAGCACTGTGTTACCTGAATCCGCCCATTAATAGGGATTCTCAAAGGCATTAGAGAAGGTAACATTAACTGCTATTACAAACTAATGAAAAATGTAGAACAATTCGTGTTAACTAAAGCTTATTGTACAAATGAAGTCTGAAGTGGGTATTCCTCTTGGTGGGTGGTTCTTTCCAAAGTAGTAATTCAGGGACTCAAGCTCTATCCGTGTTTTGGCACCACCACCTTTAACACGTGATAACCAAAGTTATCACGTGAGCCTCAAGCCGGATTTAAGAAGGGAAAGAACACGGAGAATTGCATGTGGCTGATGTGGAAGTGACACATATCAGCTCTGCTCACCTTCTACGCTCTAGAACACTACCTCATGGCTGACTGGGTGGGGGGGCTGGTAAGTGCAGTCTTCCCCTGCACCCAGGGAGAAGAGAAATTGGATTTGGGGAGCTCTAACATAAAGACTTTTCTAGATTTATTAGAAAAAGAATGTATCTTTTTGGAGGAGGGGCAGAACTACAGACATAGAGCTGCTGGTAATCACTGCCACCACTCGTGCAGAAAAAGAGTTAACATTGCAGGCCTGAGGCTTCTTATTCTTAGAGAGGCCTGTTTGCCATGTTGGCCCTAGACATTCAGAATGCATCTGGGAACTTGGATTTCAGAGGGTTCACACTGTCTTAACGGATGAGAGTGGCTCCCAGTGTTTCAATTGTTTGTAAAAACAATGTAGTTTATCCTCAACACCTGCTTTCCTCTGGGAGCCTGGAATTTTAGTTCACGTTAGGCAGAGCATACGTACATGCTGTCTCCCTCCTCCTCACAGAGCTTGAGTTTCTAAGTCTCTAATGAGCAACATTTCACATGTATTATCACAACTTGCGGGGGGAATCAAGTGCATCCTATATGATTCTATTGGGACAGAACTCTTGGAAACATGAGCACTGTTTTCCTTTGGAATTTGTTCATGTGGATTTTCCCTTTGCTGATTTTGTTATGTATTTGTTTAGTATAATAAATCATAGCCTTGAGGATGATGAGATCCTGAGACTTGTAAGTCCTCCTGGAAAATCAATCATCAAACTTGGGGGTGGTCTTTGGACCATCAATACATCACCATGTGGAAGGAGTCTTGCTAGGATGAAAACTAATGCAGAGGGGAAAAGTCGAGAGATTCATGGAAGCAGATTCCTGAAGCATCAGCCAGATCAAGCGATCACTGCAGTCAAATAATTTCTGAACTTTTACATTATCTGAGACAATACATTTACTTTTGGGTTTATATCAGTTTGAGTTGACATTTCTTTTGCCTATAACCATAGGTAAGATTGATTTATATAGTTTGTTACCTTATATATCTCTTAACACTTGAAAATATGATTAATTGCTTCACTCAGTAGACATAGACTTAGAGAAAGTAGAGCCTCCTGAAGCTGAAGCTTAGGAAAAGCCTCAAAATGTATTATGGAGGGCACGCATTGCATGGAGCACTGGGTGTGGTGTAAAACTATGAATTCTGTTACGCTGAAAAGAAATAAAAAATATATATAAAAAAAAAAACCTTAAAAAAAAAAAACCATAAGTTTAGTCTGGGAATGATGGATAGAGAGCTCCACAGCAGTCATGGGAAAACAATATCACTAGAAAATAGAGAGAATAGAATGGAAAGAATCTGAAATCAAATCATGGTTACAAACAAGTAAGCAAGAGACAGGCCAAGAGTATTTGGTGGCAGAATTCCAGTGCCTATAATTTATGCATAGACTCTCTGCATGGGGAAACTAAATTCAGTAGACTACAAGTTCAGTCAAGACAGGAATTTTGGTCCATTTATTAACAGCTATAACCCATGCCTAAAACAGTGCCTGGCTCATATTAAGCACCCAATCAGCATTTTTGGAGGAGAGGGGAGGGAAGTAGGGGGCATAGGTGAGCCTAGTGGTAGGTATTAAGGAGGGCACGTATTGCATGGAGCACTGGGTGTGGTGCATAAACAATGAATCTTGGAACACTGAAAAAGTAAAACTAAATTTAAAAAAATAAATGAAAAGATACAGAATTGTATAGCATACATAATTGTATAGAAAACAGCTACTTTGAAATCAGGATAATATAGCTTCCATGTTTTATTCATTCTTTAATTTCTTTGGTGATAAGTAAGAAAGTCAAACAATGTCTGAACTGCAAAATGATATTGAATATTTAAAAACTAGGTTATTTAAATGAATAACTTCTATGTAAAAAAAAAAGAAAAGGTCAGGAATGGAACTGAGCATAACAGGAATAGAAACTACACTCATTAGGCCTACTGAACTCACTGTAATCACATGCAGATTTTTTTTAATCAATAAAATAAACCATGAAAGTCATCAGTTCAGGGGTTTCCAAGTGCTTCTGCAAGTCAAAACTCTCTGGGAACATTTGAAAATATAGATTTCTGAGTCCTACCTAGACCTAGTAAATCAATAAAGAGGTATGAGGCCAATGGATCTGTATCTTTAACACTCCCCAGGTGATTCTGATAATAGCCATTTTGGGGACCTCTGCATTTTATCTACAATCTTAATTTCACAGATAAGAAAACCAACACCCCGGGCGTCTGGGTGGCTCAGTGGGTTAAAGCCTCTGTCTTCAGCTCAGGTCATGATCCCAGGGTCCTGGGATCGAGTCCCACATCGGGCTCCTTGCTCGGCGGGGAGCCTGCTTCTCCCTCTGCCTCTGCCTGCCACTCTGTCTGCCTGTGTTCGCGTGCTCTCTCTCTCTCTGCTCGGCAGGGAGCCTGCTTCCTCCTCTTTCTCTCTCTGACTGCTTCTCTGCCTACTTGTGATCTCTGTCAAATAAATAAATAAAATATTAAAAAAAAAAAACAAACCAACACCCAAAAGCAAAGCTGGCTTCTATAAGAAAGGATGGTTTTACTGTCCTCAGGATCAGAACTCAAGGGTTCTGATCCATCCAGTGTTCTCCCCATGACACTACACTACCAAACTCTGGGTCAGTGCCCCAAATACTCAGACCTTGCTTTGTGTGGGTAAGGATATTTGCTAGGAGTTACAAGACATGATTCCCCATTCATACAACCCAATCATTCTTCAGATTTCAAACACAGCAGGGAAGAAATGCAGATGCAAATGGTGGGAGGAGATCTCTTGGATCCCCTCCTGAATTCAAGATCCTAAATCTCTAATTGTTGGTATTCACATTGAGGTCATACCCTCTGAGTTGAAAACTCAAGCCATAAGAATAACATAGGAGTCTCAGCCCACCATATTCAACTCCGGACCTACAGCCCCTAGAGAGACAGACAGACAAACACACACAGTTGGAGTAAGGCTCAGGGACAGAAGTCAAACTGAAACATGATGACATTGTGATGCCCCTGTCCTGATTTTAATAGTCACAGTATAAAAACCCACTCCTCATTTATAAACACTGACTCCCTTTCTTTGCTGCCTCAGCCCTAGTGTTTTCATGACAAATAAAACTAGAGTAAAGTCACACTGAGTGCCCCAAAGAATCCTGGAATGTTAAATCTGAGGACATGGAAGTCTGTGAATCCAGACAGGGTCATCTTCTTATGGGGGACAGAAAGGGGATATCCAGTGGATTACCTCACTGGTGCTGACCAGGTCAATTCCAGGTTGACTAGTTGAGGTTACATTCCTGGGAGAGGCTGAAACTACAATCAAATTAGGTGGAAGTCTTGGTTTTGCTGACAAGGGGCTTACTGCAAGTGACTGCATTTGGAGCCTGTTGACTTTTTTTTTTTACAGGTTTCACCATGTGAAACAATTATCAATTCACTCATTGGAGGCTGTTCAGGTATTTCTTGTCACATTTTAACTGCTGCCATGTTTGGTTATATCTTTTGTTCCTTGATTTACAGCCTAATTTACTTGCCACACAAACACATGTACTCATGCATTTATCCATGTCAGTGAGAGCCTTGGAACTATTTGAGCATATTCCATCACATCTTTGTAATTCAAAAAAGCCCTTGGATAAACTAAGGGGCTTCACTACTCAGTTTTGTGTTTATGAGCCATATCCAAGAGACACCACATTCATCAGCCCAAAGCCATTCGTATCTGACGCACTTTTCAGTTCCTTTCAGATTCCAGTATCATTTCTGCTTCATCACTTACATTTGCAACATACGATCAGCATAGTATCATGTGTGCTGTGTTCTAACATTCTGTTTCACATGGGCTACTTTATTATCCTAAATAAATTTTAATACTTGAAGACAAGAACAATTTCTCTGGCTCCTCTTCCAGACTTAGCCAGGGGTTGGGTATATCATACACAGTAAATAAGAACATCTATTAATTGAGTTCAGTGATTGCATATAGACTACTCAAACCTTAATTATTTGGGGGGATCTACTAAGACCCAGACTTTATTCTTGATCATACCTTCTCAAACTTCACATGAATCACCTGGGGATTTCTTAAAAATAAAGATATGGTATAATCAATCTGAGTTAAAGATTGAGAAGCTATAGTTCCAACAAGATCCCAGGTGAGGCCATGGTCAATGAACCAAACTTAGAAAAGGGAGAACATAGACCAGGACTTGGAATACATCTCCTCTATAGAGCAAGATTATAAATATTCTAGGTCTGTTGGACCATACAACCTCTGTTACAACTAGTCAATTCTACCTTTGTCCTGCAAAAACAGCCACAGATAATAAGTAAATGAATGGCATGGCTGTGTTCCAATAAAATGTTTACAAAAACAGGAGTCCAGACAGGCTTAGCTGGTAAGCTATAATATTCCTACCCCGAACTAGATAATGAGGTCACATAAGATACGGCCTCTTCCCTTATGAAGTTCAAGTAGAGAATATCTACAGGTATTTAACTGTTAAAGTTCTAGTAAAATGAAACACAGATAATGTAGGAGCCAAACATCTTAATTTTGTTAGGTGGTTAGTAATTAGCTGCTGGTTAGCAATTCACCTGATGTAAATTGGCTTAGATTGGTCTCTCTCAGGTTTTGCTACACTAGCAAAATATAAAATTGATAATTTTATAGTGTATCCAATCTAGGATGTAGTTTGTCAGCCAATTTCAGGTAAGCATACATCATTTTTTTCTTTGCTACTATCGCTGATTTTTAAAAATTATTTTTAAAGATGACATTCACTTGACTTACCCACCCCAAGAGAGTCCTTTTATATATTTGAGAAAATTTTGCCTTTTCTAGTGGTCCAGGAGATGGCCAAGAAATCAACCCAGTATGTAATTGTCTTGTTTTTCTTTAGTCTCTGCTTTGCCTTTTGCATTACCTCCATTCTATTCTTTTATTCTTCCATTCTGAGGTCTGAAAACCTGGCAAGTAAATGTCAATACCTACTTGTACCTCCCTATTTCCTTATTATGACTGATTTCCTGAAAACAGTCAATTATATACATGGCCAATTAGTCTAACGAAACAATGTCATACTACAGACAGTGGGTTTTTCTTTGGTTGGTTGGATGGTTGGTTAGTTGGGGTTAGTGTGTGTGTGTGTGTCAGAGAGAAAGAGAGAGAGCGAGCAAGCACACAGGGGGAAAGGCGGCAGAGGGAGAAGCAGACTTCCTGCTAAGCAAGGAGCCTGATGTGGGACTAGATCCCAGAACTCTGAGATCATGACCTGAGCTGAAGGCAGATGCTTAACTGATCAAGCCACCCAGGTGTCCCTAGACAGTGTTTTAATGATAAAGATAGTCTCTGATAAAATGAAATTTTCAATATTCCATGTTTGTGGGTGGGTCCTGCTCCTAGGCTCTGAGGGAAGTAATATTTTAACCAAGGTAAAAATGATTTGTTAAAACCTCAAAGCATGGGCTCCTTTTCTGCCTCAAACATACATTGTATATCTGCTTCATTAAGGAAAACGAAAAAGGAGCATTTTGAACACAAGAGAAAGAAATATCCCTGTTTCCCATAAGATTAAAGTTATATACTAAAAACAGAAGATAGAGTATGTAACTTTTGGAATGTCCTTTGTCATAATGATTTCTAACACTTTACATAAAATTTAAAAAAAAAAAATATATATATATATAAAAAAAAATCCTGCACCAAATGTTCCTCCCTTAGAGGACTCTTTTCTTTGTAAAGATTATATATCATGGGAAGCTGTCCTATCTTGGGCTTGAATAAAACTCTTTTCCTTCTTCTGTAAAACTTTTTAAAAAGATTTGTTCATTTTGTGTGGACATCCTGGAAATTCAGTCTTACTGTTTTTATATTCATCACTCTCTCAGCAAACAATCATTGAGCATACACTATATCTTGAGTCCTATAAGCAAAGAAGAAAGGAGGCAAAATCCACCACAATAGTGCCCTAGTACTGTGGAAGTTCCCTTCTCTTTAATTAAAAAAAACAAAACAAAACAATTTACTTCTGTCTGTTATGTGACTGGTTAATTCCAGTCCCCTCCTCAAGTTCTTTGGACCATTGCTATAAAAAAACGCATCACCCCTCTTGTTTTTCTCCTCTTAGGATACACTTCCACTTCCAACCTTTTCTCCCATCACTCTGGCCATCTCTAAATTGCCATCACATGCTTCTATTTTATTTATTTATTTTTTATCCTGACTCATCTGGGACAAAGCTTTTCCTTCACTTCTTCAAGCACCACCAATACTCGTTAGCCACTAGGTTGTAGAGGAGTCCAAAATTTTTTCCAGGACAAAATTACAATGCCAGAAGGGAAGACTGAACACCCCATATCAGATATAAGTATTCTTTCCTTTGTTTGACCCATCAGCCATAGGTTGTTGTTTTTGTTTGTTTGTTTTTGTTGTTGTTTTCACAAATCCTCTACCTGTTCCCTCCCTTACATGTCTTTTCACAGGTAAAACTCTATTCTCACTAGCCCAGGAGGCACACATTTTTCTGTAGCCTACTTTCATGCAAAACAATGAATCTTCTCTCCCACCTTCTCCACCTCTCATTTGCACTCTGCTCAGTAGGATCCCAAAGTCAAATGATATTGTAACAATTTCCTTACCCAGGGAGGACAGCACTTCAGTTGACACTATAGAACAGTTTACCTTCTCATTTTCTCTACTTTGTTTCCAAAACAGCCTCTGGGCTTCACTTTGGCATAATCAAATACTCATTAAAGTGTCCCCACCCCATCCCAAAAAAAAAGTTCTCTTTCTCCTCATATGAAATTCTCATGACCAGAAAATTGAAACAGCTTTAGGCAGTTTGCAAAAGAGTGATATTGATTGATTGATTGATTGTTGCCTAACACTCCACCAAAGAGGAAACTAACTGGAACTGTAACAAATATATGTTCAAAACATACTGAGAGGGCAGAAAAGGACTAGTTCTACCTGAAGGAGGAGAGAGGAGGAGAAAATATGCATTCTTGAATATGCTATCCCAGTAGGTCTCAATCAAGGAGCTAGGGCGCATCTTGACATCTGTGTTAGGGTAGACAGAGGTGGGTTTGGAGTTTGGGAATTGAGCCTATTAAAAAAAAAAAAAATATATATATATATATATATATATATATATAGTTCATATGACTGAAAAGAGACCTTTACAATTTTAGGGTGAGAAGCTTGACCAAGAATATATACCCAGGCAAAGAAACCTCGGGGACACTTACAAAAACAGGGTCACACACATAAGTAGTGTGTCTTCTCTTTTACCAGTGATATCAACTCTCAGAGAATCCTCTGGTATGTTCCAGCTCGCAGAGGAAAGCCCACAAATACTTCCGCATGAGTCTGGGCGTCATCAGACCACGGATTCTTTTTATCTTAGCCCTAAGATACAAAGCTAACGGGGGTTCTGAAAATCACTAATAACAAAGCCCTCGTTTCTATAGATAAGAGACTATGTCACCAAAATGACTTTCTCGTGGTTGGTAACAGATCTGAAGTGAGAATCCAGGTGTTCTGCTAACTTATGTGTTCTTCCTACTGCTCCAAATTTCAATATTATTGACCTTGAAGGGTGTCATCCTAGAGGTCTCCTCAACTTCAAAATTTCTGATGATACAACCAAGTCCCTCTGAGAACAGAACAGAGAAGTGCTAGACACTAGGAATGAGTCACCTATAGCTCACCATTGCAGTAGTGCCTGGGACAGTATATATATTCATAGAGGCAGCCTAAAGTACAGTGGACTCATCTAGAATGGAGAGAAGAGCCACAAATCCCTATGGACCAGGATTTCTCATCCTTGGCACTACTGACATTCTACGCCAGACAGTTTTTTGTTACGGAGGCCTTTCCTAAGCATTGTAGATGTTCAGCAGCACCTCTGACCTCTGCCCACTAGATGCCAGCTGCAGCTACCCTCCTACACTTCTGCCAATCTCCAGACATAGCCAAATGTCTTCTGGGAGACAAAACTAACTCCCCTATGTTGAGAATCCCTGTTATGGGCGACATAAATGACAACTTCCCAGATGAATGAAGGGAGAAACCCACCTTGCAAAGCCTTGACTCTCTCAGAAGGGGAGAGTAATGTCAGATTTATTGGGAGTCAGAAGTCTGGTTTATGGTGGGGCTTTTGATGCAGAAACTAGATTAGGATTTGGTAAGAATCGAGATAGAACAGTACAATAATGGTGGAAAGACAAGTATTTTGAGTATTTTGAAGAGGGGAATTCAAAGATAATCTCAGGGAACAAGCTGTCTGTTGAAGAGTTCATAGGTCTTTTGTGAAGTTTCTGTACTGAACAACTGAACATTTTCAAGGAAAGAGGAACCGTGGAAAGACAAGGCATACTAACAAAGATAGAGGAACAGCAAAGTGATGCCAATATAGATAACAGGGTGTGGCTTTGTCTCCCCAGTGTCTAGGCTGAGGCTGTGTGTGGTTCAGGTTCTCAACTGCCACCCTTTTAACAGCTTCTGATTTGGTGCTCTACGCTGGTCTTCATTTAATTTTTTTTTTTCCCCATTGGTCCTAAAGAATACCAAAACGTCCTTCTGAGCCAGTGTGGCAAACATGTTGCCCTTGTATATTAGAATGCCATAGTTTTCCTGAGGTCTTACACACTGAAGGAGGGTCATCAAACTGAGTGTCATACTTGCCCATTTCTAGTCTGGCAGGTGTAAGGCGACCTTAAGTGTTAGTCATGTTTCTTGAGTCTATGACCTCGTTGTTGTAAGGATGTCAGCTTTGCATGGGGTCATTAATTCCTTAATTAAACAAATGTTTGATTTTAATTTTAACTGCACTTAAATGCAGTGCCCCAAAGCTAGCCCTGCTACCCACAGATCTATACACCCTGCCCTCTAGCAGTCTGATTCAGGCACTGGCCAAAAATAGTCCAAGGATACCACAGCTTTCCTGCTTCCACGCTATTCAGGGTAATGCTAGTCCTTCAGTGACGTATGTGAAGAAGAGGTTAAGGTCCAGGCTGTGCAGACAGATAGCCCTGAGTTTAGAGCCCAGATCTACCACAAACCTGTTATATGACCTTAACTCCTTTGCTTCTGCTATCTTATCCATAAAATAGGGATAATAATGCAAACTCTTTTATAGGGCTTTTGTAAGGATTAAATAAATTAGTGTTTCCACACATATTTTACAAACACTTAACACATCTGTTGATGTTCAGCATCTATTTAACCTATTTCTACCATTAAGTCCCAGATTTTACTCTGGGAAATCATCCATTCCTCATTCCCAGTCTGTAGGTTTCAGGTAGATCCCAACTACTTCTTCCAGGGGGGAAGCATGTCAACTAGGTATAAACTAATAATTTCATTCTATCATATTGTCTACTTGCTTCAGGGACCAATACAATGATCACATCTAGGTGAAAGAGCCCATTATCACTAATCCCTAGCTGTAGGAAGGGATTCCCTAATTGTGGGAAAGTGGCATTTGCCATTAGACTCAAATCAAAGATGTAAAGCTCAAGCTGCCAAGGCCATCCCAATCTGCCCCCACCCCCCGCCCGCCTTTCTATCCCCAATAAAGCTTGAGATGGACCTTAGCACTTGGCACATCATTTGTGTTCTTGGTTCAGTGGTTTTTGACACCATTCCAGCCATGGATTTTCATTTATATAAGCCCACAAATTCCTTGTTTTTTCTTCTTACTTTCAATTACAAAAATCATGGCCGATGTGCATACCTGGCAAATAGCATTTTTTAAAAAAGATGTTATTTATTTATTTGACAGAGAGAGAGAGAGAGAGAGATCACAAGTAGGTAGAGAGGCAGGAAGGGGGGGGTAGGGGAAAACAAGCTCCCCACTGAGCAGAGAGCCCAATGTGGAGCTCCATTCCAGGACCCTGAGATCATGACCTGGGCTGAAGGCAGAGGCTTAATCCACTGAACAACCCAGGCATCCCGCAAAAGCATTTATTAAGTGCTTTTACTATTATTATCTATAGGATTTCTTTGTGTCTTTCAGGGCCTCACCCTTCAGGTGGAACAACCTCTATGCAAATATTCAGAAAAAAAATGTATTATTCCTATGGGTCATGGTGGGAAAAGTTCATGTCATTGATGGTTTCTTAGCTACAGACAGATACTTGTTGGCTTGGGAAAGGAGAAGGAAAGTAAAAATCACTTATCCTTTCTCCACTAGAACATGTTTTAGAAGGGGAATTTGTCTTCCTGTCAGATGCAACATTACCAAAGATTTAATCAGATGACTCTACCCTCTGGAAATGTCAAAAGTGTAAGACTCCTCCTTTTACATTTTCCTAAATGAAACAGTGGTTATTAATTGCATTATTGATCTGTGCCTTTTCACTTTCTGAGTCCTCTTATAGAAATAAGAGAATCATACAGTGAGCTTCCCATATAACAAATGAACCAATTTCCTTGATATTAGATCCCATACTGGAAACGCTCAGCATTTAAAAAGAAACAAATTTCACTTCACCAGTGGGTTTATTTGCTAACTTTTGGCTCATCCTTTCTCCTGATTCTTTCACCTAGGTTCTATTTGGTAGTAGCTTCTGTTATTGTTGTTTGTTTTGTTTTGTTTTTGGGGGCGGGGTAAGAATCATAGATATTAAAGAAATTCTAGCAAAACATGTGTGTGTACATGGAGGTGGGGGGCAGACAATGGAAAAAGACTGAGTTTGTTAAACTGACCAGCAAAGAAGTCAAGTTACTCATTGTTCGATTACTGATGTGCTAATGTAATAATGTGAAGCTGTCTTTCCAGATATTAAATACAAGCTGTGTCTCACTCTCTGTATTAGAAAGCACAAGTTCTCTTAGGTAACACTTTCACCTGTGTCTTAGAAGAGTCCACTTACAGTGAACTATAAACTAGCAACTTCTGAGTTTAGACATGGCTAAGGAAACCTTGGTACATAAAAAGGTCATGTGAAATTTAGTAATGGGAAGCTCATTAAAATGAAGTGGGGCAGCCAGCAGGGGGAGTTCTCACACCCTACCACTCTTGGTCACTTGTAAAGCCTGCAGGAAAAGAGGAACTTGACCTTACACAGACTTGATCTTGTACCTGCATACTACTCTACTGCTCCAGCCAGAGGAAGACATGCTTTCCTCACTCCCCTGGGCAACAGCTCTGCCAATGAGAAGATACCGCACTGTGAACTCCAGTTTACTCCAATGGACTTTTACTTCATAACAGCCTTTCCAACTTAACCCTTTTCTCCATAAAAAAAGTGTTCCTTTCCTTCCCCTGCTCCTCCCACCCCTGCAACTTGCATATGGTTTTGCCACAGCTTATTTGTCCCAGATTGCAATTTTCTTTTATTCCCAAATAAACCCATCTTTTGCTGGTAAGATAACTTGGCAGTGTCTGTTTTTCAGATTAACAGTAAGAAGGTGATATGCTTTGCTTTTAAGTTTCCTGAAGGAAAATAGGAAGTCATCCTGTAGTTCACCCAGCTTTCAGGGTAGTATCATCTGTAAAAAGAGATAGCAACGCTCCACTAGCCACTATGGCTTCAGTGACAGAATCCTAGATTTACAACTGAAGAATGATTCTGTGTTCTCTATGGAATACACTGTCAAAATAAAGCCATCTTTTATAGGGACATGTATTTTGCTCTCAGTCATAGAGCAGAGTCCTCCTATCAGTCTATCCACAAGTTTTCATAAGAGTCTATTCTCTAATTAACTTGGAATCGCTAATTTAAGGACGGCTAAGTCCAAAGCATGTTATGAAAGGGTAAGGTGACATTTTTCTAGGAAGGCTATAAATATCAAGCCTCAAATCACAGTCTTAAAAAAAGAAACAACAGGGCACCTGGGTGGCTCAGTGGGTTAAGCTTCTGCCTTTGGTTCAGGTCATGATCTCAGGGTTCTGGGATTTAGCCCCACATCTCAACTTTCTGCTCGCTGGGGAGCCTGCTTCCCCCTCTCTCTATCTGCCTGCCTCTCTGCCTACTTGTGATCTCTCTGTCAAATAAATAAATAAAATCTTTTTAAAAAATTTTTTAAAAAATAAAAAAAGAAACAACAAGCCCAAAACAGAGTTACCTGTGCTGTTTGTGTTACATCAGCAAACCAAGACTTAATACCTAGCCTAACTGCAGTTTCTGTCTCTCCCAGGAATGTGACCTTTAACCAGTCAATCTGAAACTACCTGATCAGCACCAGTGAAGTAATTTGCCTAGTAAACATCTGCCTTCTCCCAAAGGAAGGTGCCCTTGCCTGAAGTAATGTACGATTTGCTATAGTATCTTTCTTGTCCTGCTCCCTTGTGCCTATAGAAGCTTTCCATTGTGTACAGCTCCTCATAGTTCCTTTCTATCTGTTAAAATGGAATGCTGCCTAATTCATAAACCATTAAACAAAGCCAAAAGGATCTTCAAACTTACTCAGTTGAATTTTGTTTTTTAACAATAGCTTTGAATTATCCAATACATTAGGGGGTTTAAGTTAAAACCTCTTTGTCAAGGGACTCAATCTGTCTGTGCACATGTGTATGTATGTGTGCATAAGAGATACTGTGATTTATAATATATATACACATGTATTTGGATACTGTGATTTATAATAAGGAGCATATATTTGGTCTTCATTCCTGTTTCTGGCATAGAGCTCCTAAAATGGTTGGGACTTTCTAAATGATGAAAGCAACAAGTGTCTTTTGTTGTGTTAATGAAATGACATTTTGAAGTCTCCTAAGGATGGAGCCTGGCTGCCAATAAGCCATCCATGTGATTAAAAGGTGGAACTCTCTGTTTCACCCTCAACCCTCCAACCTCTGTGATAGGGAGAGGAGCTGAAGGTTGAGTTCTCTCACCAATGGCCAAAGATGTAATCAATCATACCTACGTAATAAAGCCTCCATAAATCCTCAAAGGTCAGGGTCAGAGAGTTTCTGGATGATGAACACAAGGACATGCTGGGAAGCTTCCTGTCCTTTCCCCAAAGGCTGTCCTATACATCTCTTCATCTGGCTATTTCTGAGCTATATCCTTTTATTTAAAAAAAGGTAATCTAGTCAGTAAAATGTTTCTCTGTGTTCTATGAGTCACCCTAGCAAATTAACCAAACCTGAGGAGGAGGTTATAGGAACCTCTGATTTACAGCCAGTTCATCGGAAGTACCAAGAAACAACCCAGACTTGGGACTGGCTTCTGAAGTGGGGTCAGGGAACAGTTTTGTAGGACTGAACCCTCTACCTGTGGAATAAGATGTTATCTCCAGGTAGACAGTATCAGTGAATTAAATTCTGGTATCTGAGAATTGCTTAACAGTGTGGGGCAAACCTCCACCTGCCACCACATTTGAATTGGTACCAGAACCCTTTTAGTGTGCATTCAAATAATATGATATCCTCGTCATTTACTTTAGGGATAAATATAAAAAGCCAGTGTGTTAATACAGTAAATTTAGGAGAAATTATATTTGGGTAAAAATCTTGGTATCTAAATAGTTTCTGATGTGGGAAGAGGCCCCTAAAACAGAAAAAATGTTGGCTACCACTTGAACATACAGTCAAATATTGATAGTTTGAGTACTCCAGTTCAAATACAAGATAATATAAAGGTAATTTATATTTGGATTGGCATTTATTTAATGTAAATAAAGTACTTAGTTATTCTGAGATTCTTTGCCTTTTTGAACTAAAAAAAAAATAAAGAGGAGAAATCTCTATCTGCCATATGAAATTAGTACTGGAGTTTCTACTTATTAGATAATCTACTCATAGATAATCAGGAGACAATTTCATACATTATTTAGCACATCAGGAGATTTGAATATAGGCTCTTTAAAAATCTAATATGTGCTCAGTTCAAAGGCAAAACTTAAAACACAGTGGGCTTAAATTAGTAGATTTTTAGGGGGAAAAATAGAAGTATGCCATCAATTTTCCTTATGATTATAAGATGTTTCTAAGTCCATTTAACTTAAAATACTAATAATTTCATCAAAGGGAAAAAAAACAAATAGTGAGCATTAAGAGTTATTTAAATATGTAATTGAACATCCATCTAAATAGAATTTGGATTTCTGCAATTGTAGCAGGTCAATTAGAGACTTAAACACAAATAATGGTGCATGTGATTTAGTCTCCTAAATACTGTAGGCTATAAAATATATTATTTTAATATACTATGAGTTCTGAAGTTTTTAAGGTTTATTAACATTTTATGTTATTCACTGTGAACTAAAGTAACAGACCAATTACTTATATGGAACAAAGTCCTTAAAGTGATTCATGTCCAGAGTGACTGCTTGAAGACAGCACTAAAAAAACACAACATTGTAATGCTCTGACATTAATTCTTCTTTAGGAATGTTGTTGGTAACATCTCAGAGCTTCACCTCATTAGACTTAAACCTCATGCAATGAATCTGGTTTTATTTCTAAGTCATCTTTCCTGCGTAGTATAGAACTGTTAAGTTGGGTGCCATTCCTTCCTCTGTTTTTATTTTACACTATTACTTGATTAGAATTAGAATCATCTAGTACTGAAGCTTCTTAGTGGAAACTGTAATCTTTCCCCAGCCTATTTGGTGGCAATGAGGGAAACAAACTGTCAACTTTCTGAAGAGCAGAGCTTAACCTCTAAGTGCAGGCCTGCCAAATCTTAGCCTCTGTGGAAGCTGGGTCAGTGAGAGAGTGGCCAGGGGCAGTATATGAATTTGCAGCAAGTACCACATATGGCCTCATATACATTCCAATATTTTCCCTTATTTTGCCAAGTCCCAGGTCACTGTCCTTTGTAGCAATCAGCTCCCATCTTTCAGTTATTTGAAAATTAACTTTTACTTACAAGGTACTACAACACCCAGATAAGGGCCAGGTTTAGACCCAAACCAACCTGGGTTCCAGTTCACCAAGAACTGCATGTGTGCTCCTAGGTAAGTTCCTGAACATCTTAACGCTAGTTTTATTATCTATAAAATGGGAATAAAAATGGTACTAACCTCACAAGATTATCGTGAAGATCAAATGTGACAGTGCATGTAAGGCTTCTACCACCATGCCTGCCATATATTAAGTATTCAATAAATGTATATGTATTCCAATAAGTGTGAATTATTGATGATTTATGTCAAATTTTACCTTAAGGCCCCTTATCACAAATCACAACTTTGGAGGGTTTTTTTGTTTGGTTTTGCTTTTTGTTTTTTACTTTTTTTAAGTACAAATGTCTGTGGCATTATGTTTGAAGGTTAGCAAATACAAATGAATTTAAATGCTATATACTGTTAATACCTTTGCCAAAACAACAGTCATGAAATACATTCAAGACCAAAAGAAAATGGATGTTGGATTATTCCCCTTTCTTACCAGCTGGTCACTACTCCTCCCCCAGAGTAGTCAACCATATTTTCTACAGATATTCAGGCAAATATGAACTAGAGGATCTAGATCCAGATTGCTGTTGCCGTCCTGACCCCATCTTGGCAAGACTCCCCATGTTTGCAGGGTTATGGAGAGGCTAACAAACCTGCACCGTCGGCTCAGAGGAGGAGGTAGGATAAGTCAAGATTAATTGAAAGATCCTTTTTGGGGTGAGTGCCTAGGACACAAACACCCTTCTCTGAGCCCTTTGCCAACCGGAGTCACATTGGTGGGCATAGGTGATAGCCAAATGTTCTACTTTATTGCCACATGCCTATGGCTGACTG